>VYZP01019852.1:0-43138 GCA_013400635.1 Hypocryptadius cinnamomeus
TGCATCCATGGAGGAGATCCTTTGAATAAATGCTTTATTCTTTAGCTCTGTCCTGCCCTGTTCTAGGTCAGCCTTCCCAAGGCATCACCAGCATCCCAGAGTGCTCAGGGCTGGAAAGGGACCCCACAGATCATCCTGTTCCACCCTGACAATGGCAGGGCAAAATCCCACGGTCCCAGGTTCCTCCAAGCCCAATCCAGCCTGGCCTGGGACACTTCCAGTGATCCACCCAACCTGTGCCAGGGTCCCCCCTCATCCCATGGAAACCCCAATGTTTTGAACCATATTGTCTTTCTAATATCTGTGGTTTATTATTTTATTTCTGTCCTTATGGTGAACAAATTCCTTTTTTTAATTCTTCCCTATTCTGCAAATATTTACCCAGGCCCTCATTCCAAACCATGGAAGGGCAGAAGGTGCTGGAGGGAGCTGTGGGAAAGGGACATGGAAATAGGAGAGCTTCAGTTTCGATGCCCTCTGGGGGGATTTTTGCTTCTCTGGCCTTTCCCCACCCTGCTCAGCAAAACAAATCCAAAAATTCACAGGGAACATCCTTAATAAGGGAGAAAAATCCTTGGGAGGGGCATCCAGGGCTGGGGAAGATGGGAAGAAGAGGAGCTTGAAGGTGACACTGCCCCTGATAATTCCCTCATGGGCTCCTGTTACTGCATTAGGATGGGATGGCATGGGATGGGATGGGATGGGATGGGATGGGATGGGATGGCATGGCATGGCATGGCATGGCATGGCATGGCATGGGATGGCATGGCATGGCATGGCATGGCATGGCATGGCATGGCATGGGGTCTTCTCCTGTGGGAATATACATGTTAACCCTTTCCCTGCTACTGCTCAAGATCCCTGGCTCCCACTGGGATGCCCTCAACATTCCCTCTGCCTCAGCAGATGCCAAAAACCAGATCCACCATGGGGAGTGCCAGGAATGGATCCACAGCTCCAGCCTGGAGTTTCCTGCCATGCTTTATTCTCATTAAAGGAATTTTTGCCCCCCTGAGTGTGATCCATACCTACAAATATCCACCAAGGAGTATTCCCTGGAAAATGAAGGGGTTTGGCCAAAGGCATTATTTCTGGAGAAAACCCAACAATTCCCCTCTGTCTCTGCAAGATGATCGATTATAGATCGACCTGCAGGGGTTGTGAGTGACTCCAGCCCCTCCCAGGGCTGCTTTTCCCAGGCGATTTGTGTGTCCTGGCAGGATGGGGATGGACAATGACCACCTCAGAGCCAGGATCTGCAGGGCCAGGCCGGCAAATCCCTTCAGCCCCACTCCAGCCGGGGCTGGCTCCTGTTTATTGGCAGGGTCCTGACCTCGCCCCGTTTATTTTCCCGCCGGGATCTGGGCATGGAAAGGGGATTTGTAACGTGACACTCACAATAACACAGCCGGGACAGGCGGGACAGGGCTCCCACAGGCACAGCTGCTTCCCGGGATGGAGCTGCAGCCACGGGAGATGCTCTGCTCGGGAAAAGAGGGGAATTCTCCCACAGTTCTGCTTTCAAGCTATTTTTTCATTTGGATTTTAAGAGAGGAATCTCCTGCAAGCTCCAAAAGAGATCTTTTGCTGATAATAGAATGGATCTTTTTGCCTTACAGGTCTCCAAAACCAATATTCATGGCCATGGAGATGCTGGCTCAGATTATAATCAGGGCCAGAGAGAGGTTGCGGACCATGGCAGGTCAAGATTTTGCAGTGATTTATATGCCTTTAAAGAAAGAGTATTTTGATTTGGCTTAGCAAAAATCAGAAGATTTACAAATTGCAGTGTGAAATTACCCAGGTGCCTGGGTAATACCAGGGATGGGAGGGAAGTGGGAGGTGGCTGCTCCGTGCTGAGCCACATCAAATAATCCATGGCAAAAAGGAGCTTCCCAGAGGGTTTCCCTTGCCTTGGTGGGAGAGTTTGGGTGGGTTTTAATCTCCAAACATGTTGCTCTTCCCTCCAAATGGATTGTGGGATAAAGGAGGAGAGAATGAGGAGAAACTGCCAAACTGTGGGAATGCTGCACATGGAGAGCCTGGGTTTGCATCCCTGCTCCAGGCCTGAGGGGGAGAAAGCAAATCCTGGGGATGCCAGAGGAGAAGGGGAGGCATGGAAAGGGCCTGGAGCACGTCCCCATGCCAGGGACCCAGCTCTGTTTGTGGCTGCAGCAGGTCCTGGGACATCCCATAACTCAGGCAGTATTCCTCACCTGCCAGGATGGAGACCTGGATCAAAGGTTCTCATCTCCTTCACACCCATTCCACATTCCCAGTCCAGCCAGGAAGGGTTCCAGGAAGGGTTCCAGGAAGGGTTCCAGGAAGAGTTCTTCCAGGCCTCAGTTTCCCCAGGAAAGCAGCGTGTGTGGCTGTGTGGATCCCATCATCTCCATTTCATTATTCCCTCTTTATTCTCTTTATTCCTCATTATTCTCTTAAACACTGCACAGGAGATGTTGAACCATGAAAAACACAATGCCTTGGGATGGCTTTCCTGCACGTTTCCTGCTCCAGTGTAAAACTGAAGCCTTTCCATGTGCACTGAGTCCAGCTCATGCCACGTGTCTTTTCGGGATTTGGAGAGGATCTCAAAGCTCCTGACTCTCTCTACACATCCTCTGGGGATGGGCAGGGATTTTCCAAGCCCCTGAGATGCTCGAGGTGAGGTTTTTGGGATGGAATGAGGTCTGGAAACCTCCTCAATTAAAAGGAAAAAAAGTGCAGGTTCATCTGTAAAATCGGGATTTGGGACTTTTGGGAGAAATGTGAGGAGTGGGAGACACAGGAACAACTCAGGGGACCTGACAGGGGTGGGAGCAGTTATGGAGAAAATTCCATCAGCTTTTAGAGCTCATCCCAGCTTCCAACATCACTGGAATGAAGCCAGAGGAGCTTTGCTTAGATTTGAATCCCAACTAAAAGATGCTTCCCCAATCCAGCCCTTCCACAGCCCGAATTTGCAGGGGGCTGTAATACCTGCAGTGATGCCCCACACCTCACCCCCAGGAGTTTGGGCTCAGGGACACCCCCAGATTCCCACCCTGTTCTCCCACACTCCTGCTCCCCCCCAGTGGCAACAGGGACAGAGCTGCTTCTTCCTTTGGGATTGGGCTCAGGGCCCCTCCTCCTGCTCCTCCTGCCTCCTTCCCTCCTCTGGGAAGCTTTGGGATGCTGAATGTGGGAAACCCAAACCCCAAATGATGAAGGGTCTTAGGGAAAGGGAAACTCTGGCTCTCCTGGCCCACAGGGCCCCAGGAAGGTGTTTCCAGGTGAGCCAAGAGGTTAAATCCCAGTGCACCTGGAATCTGCTGTGGAACACTGATTTTTGGGAAACATCTCTTTTGTTCTTGCCCACCTCCACCAACCTGCAGACAAATTCTGTAAGAAACTAAATTCCCCCTTGCATAACTCCTTAAAATAGGGGGGTGGCTGAGTTTTCCCTGGAATTTTATGTCCAGATCAGAACATTCCCTCTTAAACACCTGCACAGCCAGCCCAGACCTCACTGCTTTTAGGGCATCCTAAGCAGTAAAAAAGGGGCTGTTTCCACCATCCTGTGCGTTTGGATTTTTTTTCTTCTCAGGATTGTTTTCCATTAAATTCAAATAACCCAACCACCTTCCTGTAGAGCTGCATCCCTTAGATCCAGAGTTTGCCAATGATCCTGAATTAGAGCCCCAGGAATGAGGAACAAGGCTGCAGTTCTTAGAAGTGACAAAAAAAGATGCTTTTTGCATTTTTTTTTTTTAATGAAACCTTTAAAATCTATTGGAAAAAACCCAGTTTTCCCTAAAAATTCAGAACTGAAGAAATCACTGATGGTTTTTCAGAGCCTGGTGATGGATTTCTGTGCTCCTCTCGGGAAATTCCAAAAGAAGGAATATAATTCATCCAGGGCAGAAAGAGCAACTGTGAAAGGAGAAAACTGCTGGAAAATTTTAATTTCCAGGGCTTTGGACCCCCCCGTCTCTATTTCTTATAAATCCTAGAAAAGAACTTCCATTTGTCCCCAGAAATGTTTAGGGATGTGTTGGGCTTTATTTTCTTTTTTACCAGGGTCAGGATTAAATGTGTGAGATGGAATTTCTTGTTGGGACTCAGATGTTCATTACTTCTTATCTATGTCACAGTCTCACAAACCCTGAGCTCTACAGCACTTCACTCTCACAAACCAAAATGGAGCCCCATCTCTCTCTCTGCAAGGCCTTTTAGGGCTAAACTGTGCAATTAAGAAATTACACCTAAATTTTTTCACTTTTAACCCAATAACCAATCACCTGTGCCCACATTGTGGACTTTTCTGTCCAGTTACACAAAACCACTGAAACCCATGGAGAAGAAGGAGAAGGAGAAGGAGAAGGAGAAGAAGGAGAAGAAGGAGAAGAAGGAGAAGAAGGAGAAGAAGAAGGTGGTGAAGAAGAAGCACCAGCCTCCACCCTACAACCTCCATCTTACCTTATATATATCACTATATTCTAAACCCTTAAACTCTAAGTTTTCCACCCTGTGATATCACACACTTCTATTCAAACCCCACACCCACAATCCCTGTTCTGTCATTCCATTTTGGGAGCCTTCTCCATGGCCTCAGGTCAATGCAGTGTTCTCCTGGGGGTCAGAGTCTGGCAGCACAGAAAGTGTGAAATTCTCAGCATGCAGGACTCCAACAGGGATGCATTTCCATGTGCTGGCACATCCTACAGACATGGAGCCCCTGATGCCCAGTGGAAGCAGCAGCTCTGTAGCACCCAAAATTCCCTGGTGAAGACAGAGCTGGGAGATGGGAATGTTTGTAAGGAAATGAGTTTTTTTTTTACATGGGAAATGGGATTTCTTTTGGATCCGAGGGAGAGCAGGGCAGGCTGAGGGGTTGCAGGGGAGGAAGGGGATTTGCTGTGGCTCTGCAAGGCATCAGAGGGATGCAGAGAGGGCTCCTGGGGGTGATGGATGTTTGGGGCTGGATCCAGGGTGATGGATGGGGATGGCCCTGGACACTGGGAATGTTTTGGGAGTGTTTTCATCCCAAGCCCTGCACTCTCCATAACCCAGGAATGAGCTCCTGTTCCCCTCTGGACAGGGAGACCCAGGGAAGCACCAGGGGAGGGGAGGTGGGAGCTGCCATCCCTCTGCAATAACAAGATGGGGAAGACCCTCCACTAATTCCCAAAAAAGGTAAATTAGTGGATCCCACTTGTCCATCCCCTTCCCAGACCTTCCTCCCACCTCCTCCAGGATATTTTTATCGGTCACAGAGTGAGGCAGAAAAAGCCCAATTCTGTCACTTCCTATTATTCCCAAATAAAAACCAAATGTTGGGCCCAGAGTTCATATCAGGGGAAAATCCACAAATCTCTTGGCCGTCTGGGATCTTTTGTTTATCGCTGCTTTTAATCCCATTTTTTGGGTCTCCTGGGCTCAGGGAAGATAAATGAGGTGTGTCAGGAGCTCACCTGATTAACTTGGCCCATTCAATGGGGTTATTCTTCTCCAAGGCTGGGCTGGAAAGGGAGCAGCAGGAATTTGGGAGTGCAGAGTCCCAGTCCCACAAAGGCAAAAGAAAAGGGTTTTGGGGTTGGTCTTTTTTTCTGCCCAGGACACTCTGCAGGGAGAAATGTCAGAAAAAGACCTCTGTGTAAAGTATTTTTTCCCTGGATTTTCACTGCAAGTCAGATTTGGCCTTGTGCTGCTCTTATCCCCTTCCCCCCACCCCAAGGAAAGGAGCTTTTCCCACAAATGTCCATGAAATCTGTGCTGTAGGCATTGCAATGCCACATCCACCCTATTTCCTCTGCTTTTTCTGAGCTCAGGTGGAAAAAGAGGGAATTTTGCCGTGTTTTATGGATGGGAAGGGTGTTCTGTAGGAGCCAGAGAGATGGAGACCTGGCATTCCTGGCAAAGCCCAAAAGCCAACCCCAAAATCCTTTCCCATGGGTCCAAACAGAGGTGTGGGGATCTCATGGGCACAGCCTCCTATCCCAGCCAAGGAAATCCCCAAATTTTCCCCAGGACTGAGGGAGCCAGGACTTCTCCTGGTATTTTTCCCTGTGGAACCAAGCCTGGCAGAGGCAGGAGGAGGGTGCTGTGCCCATGTCCTGCTCCTGCTGCAGGATCCAAGTGAGGGATGGGCAGAACACGGGGAAGGCAGCTCTGGGATCTGTCAAAGCTGCCACGAGCTGGGGCTTGGGAAGGGGATGGATTAACTCTGCTTCCCGGCTGCAGTGAGCTCTGCCTCCAGACAGGGTTCTGGGCATCCCTGCAGGGAGATGCAGCAAACCCCGCCCCGCTGGAGGCTTAATCCCAAATTTTATCCCCCGACCCTGGGGCATCTCTGCTCTCTTCCTGCACATGATCGGTTTTAATCCCTTTATCTCCCCAGGTCCTTGGAAAAAGCTTCCCTCCCTTCCCATCTGCTTTGGGTTAGGATCCCGCCTGCCGGGATGCCCTGGGAGGATCGGCCCTGCCGCTCCTGCCCCTCCAACAGCCGCGTCCCATCGCTCCTGCACCCCCCCAGCGCTGGGAGAACCCGGGATGTCAGACAAAACCCACCCTGTCCCCGCTCTGGGACTGCCAGGGTCAAAATTCCCCCTCCAGCAGGAGTTTCCCTTTATTTAACAGCAAGCCAAGTCTTTTTAGTCCAGGTTAGAAAGGCAGAGTTGAGATTCCCAAAATATTCAGCTTTTCTCCAGCGCTTGGGCTTTGTGGTGGGTGAGTGGTGCTCGTGTCTGTGCAGGATTTGTGCCTTTGGAATTCCTCTGGGGCAATCCCACATTAAAGGCACGCCTTTAATTCCTGCCCCAAGCCCCAACAACCCTTCAGGCTCACCCCATCCTCAGTGTGCAGCTGAGACCTGACGTGGCAAAGGCACCATCCCACCTCCTCCTTGGAAATCCTTTCCAGGCCTGGCACAAGAGGGAGACAAAAAGCCAACAGCAGCCACTGATTTGGGTTGGAGACCTGATTTGGGAGGGAAAATAAGGGAAAATACTGCATTTCTGTGATGAGAAGCACAAGGTTTTAGCTCTTTTTGTATTGGGAGTTGAGTAGGGAAATGGATCCAATTCAATGTTCATTTTCCACTCATGGATTTTGTCTCTTGGTGAATTAAATCTCTTTTCTGAGCAGCCCAGGAATCTGATCCAACAGGCAGAGCTGCAAAAGGCAGGCAGCTGTGCCAGGGCTGCACTCCTGGATCCTGTCCTGCATCCTGGGATTTCAGGAGCCCAAACTGAGCCCGGATCCACCTCACTCCAGCAGCATCGCCCTGATCCTGTCCTGTCCCTCCCTGATCCCATCTCCCTGAGCACTGAAAGCTGGAGAGAGCACAGAAGACCCTTGAAAGCACTCAGGATGGACTCAAAGTGTGGCTGCAATGAGCTGTGAAACCTTTGGGCAGAGCCAGGGCTGGGAAAAAGCAGGGGAAAATCTCTTCCAGAGGTTCCGAAGGGCCAAAACCTGAATTTCATGGCAAAAAAAGAGCAGAGGGTAATTCCACTGCAGGAAAATTCTTCCTTTTTTCCTCCACAAGTGGGATTAAGCTCCAGAGAAAATTTCTAGAGAGGCTAATTGCTAAAATTAGCCTGGAGAAAGTCTGGGAGATGGAGGAGAGAGAAGCATCCATGGTGCTGGAAGAGGCTGAGCTGCCCTTGGGCTTTGTGTGTGGGACCCAAGCAGGGCTTCAGCCACCTGGGTTGGCACATTTGGCATTTTTTGCCCCAAAATTGGGATGCTGGCAGACACCCTGCCTGTGATCCGACTGGGAAAATTACTGTGGATATGAAACACTGCCCTTGGTTTCAACTTGCTGACACTGTGAAGATGGTTTTAATTAAAACTCGTTAACAGCAACCTGTTCCTGAAAATGAGCATGGCTAACCCAATTATGGAGCCAATTCCTTGGAGATGCTGCTCTTCCCAGAAGCCCAGCCTGCACAAGGGTGTAAATCCTCATTCTGCTCCAATTCCCAGCTAAGAGGGTGAAAATCCTGAAAGGAACGGGGAGAGTTTGGGGTGTTGGTGACTTTGGAGAGCAGGAGCACAGGGGGGAGGATGCACCAAGAACAATCCTCTCCTGTCTGTTCTCTGTGCAGAGCAGTGATTTGAGCTCTGCCACCATTTGGGGCGTGAAATGGATATTTTGGGATAAAATATCAGCTTGTCTCTTGGGCATGAGCTTTAGCCTTGAGCTCAGCTCTGGGTATGGAATTCCCTCTGCAAAAATCTTTCTTCTGGGACAGGGGAAGGCAGGCAGGAACATCACACCCACCCCAGGGAATGGGAAACCCCAGTGAGCTGGAAAAACAGCTCAGCCAAGTGTCGGCTGCACCCACAGGTGAGCTGGTCCCGAGAGCTGTTCTGGGGGCTGAACATCCTCAGTATCCTCTGCATCCTCTGGATCCGCACTGCCAGGTTCTTTGGGTGCCTCATCCCCATTCCCATTCCCATTCCATCCCCATCCCCATCCCAATCCCCATCCCCCTGCCCATTCCATCCCCATCCTCATTCCCATTCCCATCTCATCCTATCCCCATCCTCATTCCATCCCCATCCATCCCCATCCCCATTCTATCCCCATTCCCATCCCCATCCCCATCCTATCCCCATTCCCATTCCCATCCCCATCCCCATCCTATCCCCATTCCCATCCTATCCCCATCCATTCCCATCCCCATGGCTCCCTCCCGCCGGAGCCCCAGGCAAGCAGCAGGAACGATGACTGGTCCCTCCCANCCAGCACTTCCATGCCCCCAGACAAATTAATCACCTCCTTCCCAGGCAGACACATTAAACATCATTTTCCAGCTCTGCCCAGGCCCTGCGAGACGTGCTGGAAGCCGCAGCGGCTGGAAAACGCCCGAGCCGCGGGGGAGAAGGAACCACCTGGGGGTTGGGGCAGCAAATGCCATTTGTCTTCCTTCTTCTCCGAGCATGCTGCACGAAGCTGGTGCTTGGCTTTAGCTGGGTTTGTGGGATGAGGTCATCCCGTGGGATGGCTCCGGCATGGGTCAAATTTGGGGATCGTGAGTCAGAAATGGGATCGTCCTCCCCGGCCTGGCTCGGCAAGGAGCTGCAGCCTCCCTTTCCCCCCTCCAGCCGAGATCTTGGTGGTTTGGTCTCCCTAGAAACTCCTTGGGTTTTTCCAAGCACCAAGCACGGCTTATCCATTTCAATTTTCTTCATTAGACAGTAATCAGGTAATTACCGCCCCTTTAACTCTGGCCCAGGCAGCTCCCGGCACTGCACATTCCCATGGCCAGCCTCATTAACGGGGAGATGCCATCCCTCTGCATCACTCCATCCTTCTGCACCATTCCATCCTTCTCCATCATTCCATCCTTCTCCATCATTCCATCCTCCTCCATCATTTCATCCTCCATCATTCCATTCCTCTGCATCATTCCATCCTTCTGCATCACTCCATCCTTCTGCACCATTCCATCCTTCTCCATCATTCCATCCTTCTGCATCGTTCCATCCTTCTCCATCATTCCATCCTCCATCATTCCACTCCTCTGCATCATCCCATCCTTCTCCATTGTTCCATCCTTCTCCATTGTTCCATTCTTCTCCATTGTTCCATCCTTCTGCATCGTTCCATCCTTCTCCAAGTCCCCTCCTTATCCAGCTGCCATTCTTCTCCAAATGCCACCCATCCTTCTCCAGCATCTTTCCAGCTCTGGCCACCCTGCCAAGACCCTGCTCCCTCTTCTGGCACTTGACCTGACAAGGCAGGGGCAGATTTTGGGGAGCAAGGAGATTGCTGGTCTCAGTAGTGGAGGGCATAATGCCACAGAATTCCAGAATCCCAGAATGGCTTGGATTGGAAGGATCCTTAAAGCTCATCTCATTCCATGCCCCTGCCATGGGCAGGGACACCTTCTGCTATCCCAGGGTGCTCCAAGCCCCATCCAACCTGGCCTTGGACATTTCCAGGGATGAGGCAGCCACAGCTTCTCTGGAAAACCTGTGCCAGGGCCTCCCCACCCTGTCCTGCTGCCCCCCAGCCACACACCTTCATCTCCATCTGAATCCATTTGCATTTTTCCAATCAAACCCACCAGTCCTGTCCTGTTTAACATCAGCCACACCTCACTGCCACACTCCTGACATCTTCCAGGGCCAGGCAACACCTGCATGTCTGGAAGAGGGAGGAGAGCTCCTGCAACAAGCTCCTGGCTAATCTTTTCCAAATTTACTTCATTTTTCCTGGCAATCCTGCCTCGACTTTCATGGATGCTTCTCTGGAGCCTTCCTGGAAACGGAAGCTCCAGAGCATCCTCCATAGCAGCACAAACTCCTGGTCTGCTGGAGCCAAAAGCATCTTCTCCCTCCTCCCAAAACCTTCCTGGAGTCCAGCACTGAGGAGAACAAGGATTTGGGGGCCAATCACCCCTTTGTGGCAATTTAAAGGAAAGCAGCATGTTAAATTCCTGCCTGGAAGGACCAAGTCCAAGGGCAACCTCTGAACAGGGCCTTTGGCACTGAACCCTCCTGGTGTGGCTGCTGTGCCCCAGCTCTGTCCTGGGGTTTTCACACCAGTGCTGGGTTTAGCTGTGTGTTCAGGAGTGGATTTTATTTATCCCAGGTGTTTGTTATCAGTTTATCAATAAACAGGGAGAGTTAACCCTGTTAGAATGGGGTGAGTATCTCCATCTCCCCCGCAGTGTGGCAGGAAGAGGGGTTTAAGTGTTTGGGGTCTGGCCAAGGGCAGATAGATGGAAAATCCCAGTCCAGGGTAAATTTGTCCTCTGGAGATGGTGAGGGAGATGCTGTGCTGCCCTCAGCCTGTGCCTGCATCGTGTGCTGGGGCACTCTGAGGGTTGGGAGCTCCTTCACCCTTAAAACTGTTCCCAAAGCCTGGAAAGCATCACTCTGTCTGGATCCAAAGTGGTTCTGAAGGTAGAACTGCGTAGGAATTCACTCTGGAACATGCTTGTCCTGCTTTGGGTGTTAGCAACAGCACCAGCAGAGGACTGGAGCCAAATTCAGTGTCCTCTATATTCTGTACATGTATTTTTTTTCCCAAAGACCACCACTTTTTCCCAAAGCAGGCATACATCCCAGTGCTCCCTTTGCAGTGGCATCATCCCAATAATCCCCTCGTGGATGAGCAGTGTGCTGAGCCCTCACTGATTCCGCGGGGATGGAGGATGAGCAGGGCTCCCAGGATGATGCAGGATGTGGTTTTTAGGGAAAATCCCCATTATTCCATGAACAGTTTGACTGAAGCAGTGGTCTGAGGTTGGAAAAGCACTTCAGGATGAAAGGAGTGATGGAAGTGTCAAATATTATCCTAAAGAGCTCCGTGAAAACTCCTGGATGTTTTAGGAGCGCTGCCAGGCGAGGAGCTGAACAAAACCAAGC
This sequence comes from Hypocryptadius cinnamomeus, assembly GCA_013400635.1. Taxonomy (NCBI): domain Eukaryota; kingdom Metazoa; phylum Chordata; class Aves; order Passeriformes; family Zosteropidae; genus Hypocryptadius; species Hypocryptadius cinnamomeus. Next base: position 11,365 of record VYZP01019852.1, read on the forward strand.
TCTTCCAGAAAATTTCTTTTTTGGAGGCTTAACATTGTTTAAAGAGCAGGTAATGAGACTGAGAGCACACAGCCCTACCTCCCATCCCCTCACATGGGGAATGGGGCAAAGCTGGGACCCCCAAAAGGAGGAAATCTGGGATATTCCAGGATGTTCCTGTGCACAGGCACAGCAGGTCTGGCCCTGCCCAGAACCTGCAGCTCCAAGGCCCTCCAGTTCTCTGTAGTGGCTCAGAGGTCCCCAGCCTGCTCATGGTTCCTTGGGCCACCTCATAAAGTGGTGGGGACAGGACAGGGAATGGGTCCCCAAGGACAGAGGGCTGGGGTGGATATAGATGGGGTTTTGGAATTCTTCTCTGTGAGGGTGGGGAGCAGATGGGATGGAATTCCCAGAGCAGCTGTGGCTGCCTCATCCCTGGCAGTGTCTAGGGCCACATTGGCAGGGCTTGGAGCAACCCAGGACAGGGGAAGGTGTCCCTGCCCATGGCAGGGGTGGGACTGGCTGAGCTTTGAGGTCCCTTCCAACCCAAACCATCCTGGGATTCTGTGATTCCATGATCTCCCGACACTTAGGTGCAGAGATGGAGCTTGGGGGACACAGAGGAGGCAGAATCCACTGAGCCAGGCTGGGGCTGTTGTGCCTGCAAAGCTCCCTGCTGTCACTGAGTGATCCCAATCAGGGCACCATAACCCTGGGATTGCACATCTCATCAGTGTGATTGCAGGGAGAGCAGGAAATGAGCCAAGTTAATCAAATCAGATGAAAGACGAGTCTGAAAATCCCCTCTGGGGACCAATTTTATTGGTGCCTTGCACTCCTGTGGAACATTTCTGATGGGCAGTGCTGGAACACTGATCCATTCCAGCAGCACCAAGTGGACACTACATGGTCTGAAGGAAGAGGATGGAGGAGAACAATTCCAGCACCACAGTCTTGTTCATCTGGGCTGTACAAGAAAAAAATCGAGGCATTTCTAACTGCAGTGTTCTCCCTTTGCTGAAATTCCAGTAAAGCTGCTCTTTTCCTTGCAGATCAAGCAGATGATTTTGGTCTTTCTTGTCAGAGCCCTCATGCTGCTGTTGCTCTTTGCTTGTATCCAGCACAATGATGAGGAGCCAAATCCCTCCTCTCCCTGCTCTGGGTGACAGAAATACAAGTGGAACGAGCAGGACACATCTTCCTGTCTTGATCTCACATTTGGTTAATTCCTCCTGCCTTCCTCTGGATCTCCTCGACAGAGGGAATGAATATTTCCTTACATTCCTTCTGATATTGATATTCTGACTTCTCCTGCAAGTCCTCACAGAAGCCTGGCCAAAACAGAGAGGAGGAATGCAAAGAACTGTGGATGGATCCCATTAATCCCAGAACTTCCAGACCACCCAACAATACAGAAACCAGATGGGGCTTGATGGTGATTCCATCTTTCTCACTCTATTTGGGGTCCTGCTGTCCCACCAGGCTCACTGGTGCTCCCTGAGCTTTGACAGAGCTGGGATCTCATGGAGACATCCCAGAGCTTTGCCAGACAATGCCCAGGACATGTTTAGAAGCCTCTGGAGGAGCCATCTCAACCCAGCAACTGCTCTTTTGACTTTTGGAGCATGGAGTGCTCGTCCTGCTGAGGACTGGATGAGACCCAGCCAAATCTGAGGCCAGGCTGGGATGAATTGATCCTACAAGGAGCTGATGGTTTTAAGCCAGTCTGGGATGAGTTGAGTCCATCTCTAAGCAAATAAAAGACAAAAGTCTTGGAATATCTGTGTCTGAGTGTAAACCAGATTATTTTTCCTGTTCCTGTACTGGAGGTTGTCAAAGCCAGGCTACGAGAGGGGGAGAGCTGCTGGAATGGCTTCATGAATGCATCCAGGTTCACCTGATGAGATCCAGGGATGCAGAGCCTCAGGTCCATTTTTAGTGGTGGCAGAGTTGGGTTCCCCCTGCTGCAATCCCCTCCACAGCTCAGGTTCAACACCTGGAAGGGCAGGGCTCAAGGAGAGCTCCGAGGTTCTGTGCAGGATCCAGACACTGACACTGGAAAACACCCAGGATTTTCTAAAGCATTTTCCAGCACCCAGACCAGCACCAGCTCCTCCCCTGTCATCCACCATGAACTCCCCACCCTCTTTTCAGTCCCCTGGAGCTGCTGAAGCTCCATTTCCCTCTGGGTGAAAAGAGGGGGAGAGAGTTTGACTTGCAAATCTCGTTTCGGTTCCTTGTTGAGAATTGAGCATCTCAGCAGCGCTGTTCCACTGATGTTTCTCCAGCATCCTCCATCCCCTTGTGCTCAAAGAGATGCCATGGGGATCTGGGGATGCAGCAGAGACACCTGGATTGCAATGCCATGGGTAGATCCACTTTAATCACCTTGATCTCCAAATATCCATGACAAACATTCCCATTCCCAGCTGCTCCACAGCTCAATCTCTACATATTCCCCTCTAATGAGCTTTCGTAGGAGAAAAATCCACACCCACCTTCAGGACTGAGCAACCTGGATGGGTTTTTCAAAAATTTTTACATGTGGCATCTTTTTGTGTAAAAAAATACCCTAAGCTCTGTCAGAAAGTGTCAGTTTTGTCACAACTGAAACCATTTGCAGGAAAGGGCTCTCAGACGAGTTTCCTGTTTCAAAAAGAAAACAAAAAAATGCTCTTTGAATGTCCTGAGATTGTCAAAAACATCCTGTTTTGACATTCAAAGAAAATTTGTCTTTTGTCTGGCAACAAGTTTGTTAAAAAATATGGATTTTAAGAAAGAATGGGAGGGAAAAAAATGCCACTACCCCACCCCAACCCAAATTTTGCTTCAAGGAACTAGGTGAGCCCAGTTCCAATTCCAAGCCTGGGATCTGTGGGTGTTGAAGCAGAGTTGCTGGCTTTGGGAAGCAACCAGGTGTTTGGTGGCTCAAAATATGGGATAAAAATTCCAGCGTGGTTGGGTCACCTGTGTGGTTGAACAGGGATACTTCAGGGATCCAGGATTACGTGGGAAAAATCCAAAAATAACATCATCTACTGGTGAGCAGTGGGAGCCTGCTTTACCCTTGGAAAGCAATGGAATATTGATTTTGAGGAAATAGGAAGGAGCAGGTTTTGGGGAACTGAACGTGGGTCTGTCCAAGCTGCCAGTGCTTCTCTTTCCTGGAAGCGTCTCCAGGATGCTCCTGCCCCTCAGGACCACTGGGAACCTGCCAAAATTTCCCACCCACTCCAAATCTGGGTGCTCCCGGCTCCCATTCCAAGCCTGGATGTCAGGGATGGGATCCCAAGGCAGCTGAGCCCGAGGGGTTTGCAGCCATCCCTGGATCCTTGGCCAAGGCACAGGAGTGAAAGCAGCAGCAAGGAGCCAAGGGAAGTTCAGGCCAGGTCAAAGCAAAGGGATTTTGTGCCAAATTATTTATTTTTGGATGAAGCAAATGGTTCTTTGACATTCAAGAGGAGTTTTTTGGGTGAGAAGTAAACCCTGCTGGGCTGGCTGCTTTTAAGACTAAAATATCCATAACAATTTTTTTAAACCCTACACCAAACATTCTCCTGGACAATGACAAAAAGGAGTAAGGGTTGTTTGGAAATTTTTTGCCAGATTTGTTCAAAATTTTAGGTTCAATCTGAGCTGGTGAACAATTTCCTTCTTGCACCTCCTCCAAATTTGCTGTATTTCAGCAGTTTTGAGCACAGCAAACATTCAGATTGGAGATTATCCCCACAGCACCAGCCCTGAGAGGTTTTAAATGCCTTTGTGGTTCTTAGGGGTTCTTGGTAGAAAATGGGATGCAAAGAGTTGCTGGATTTCATGATTTATAAGCCCTGACACTCTAAATTCATTAGGCACCAGTGGACAAAATGCAAATCCAGGAGCAGGGAAGGAGAACACGGCACTAAGCAGATTCCAGATGATAAATATCCAAGTTCCTACGTGATGAAAGAGCCAAGCTATGCAAGGTGTCTGCAGTCACAAACCAAAGTCTATTAAAGCTCCTTATTCTGGGAGTACTGAGCAAAGCTCAGGAGAAAAATTGGATAAAATAAATGCTTTTGATTTCCTAATGTGTTTTGAGCTCAGGCCAAGGGCTCAGCTGGTTTTCCTGGGAATTACACTCGGCTGTGTGCAGGGAAACAGCTCTTTAGCCTGGAACAGTCTTTGGAGCTGCTGAAATGCATCCCAGCTGGGGGATGTCACCCTGGCCTCAGCAAAACCTCCCTTCTCTGCAGATGGAAACGGGATCAGCCTGGGAGTGCTCCTTATCCAGCACCAGCCCTGAAACTGTGGGGTTGGTGCTGCTTAAAGCCCAAAGTCTCCTCTGTGGGAGAGGTGCTGCTGCAACTTGTAAGGGTTGAGCAACCTGGGAGCATCTCCTGGAAGTGACAGGAGGGGACCAGGAGATGCTGTGGAGCAATCCAGCAGGGTTTGCTGGAAAATGGGCCCACACCAGCTGGGTTTGGGCACCCTGGGGATGAGATTTGGTGTCTGTGCCCCTTGGGGTCTCAGCTCTGTGCAGTGGGCTCAGCAATATTGCACCTCATGTCTCACCTCTTCCACATTTTCCTCTGGAAGTTTTGTTCTTCTCTCTCATTTCTTTTTTTTAATCCCCTACTTTTTTTCCCCCCTATTCTTCCCCTTTTGCCAACATTTCCTGCCTGTAAATGAGAGAAAGAATGAGTTTTGGGGGGAGCAGGGATCATATGGACATTTTTGGGCTCTGATAGAGGCTGGAGGTGCTGGCAGCTCTGTCAAAGCCCGGCTGATGGCTTTGTGATGTGGGCTCTGGAATGTCCCATCTGGGAGGGAGCTGGGGCCAAGCTCACCCACTCACATATTTTTCCAGGGATGTGTTCCTGCACATATGTTCAGGCACAGGAGAAACCTGTTAAAGAGATAACCCCAGCACATCCCAGCTCCAGCCTCCTCCCAGGCCCGCTCTGGATCCATCTGCTGCTCCCAGCCCTGGCCATGGACACGGACCAGCCCTGCCAGGAGAGAAGGAGAAGCTCTCCCTGGAGCCCAGCCCAGGATAGCCTCACATCAGAGTCCTGGAGTGCAGTGGTGCCAGGAGGGCTCCACACTGGGAGCAGCAGGTGGGTAAGGGCTGGGAATGCCATCCTGGAGCTGTCTCTGTGCTGGTTCTTGGCACTGAGGGCTGGATGCTGCCCTCCTGTATGGAATTTGCAGGATTTGTCCCTCTGTCCTGGAGGAAATGCCATCTGAGATAGAGGAGAGGCAGGGAAGGGCTCACAGCAGTGCCCCACTCTGCTTTGCAGGGGGAAAAATGGTTCTTTGGTGGGCTCAGGGACATGAGATGAGGCTGAATAACAAAGAGGATATTAATTATCTATTAATTATCTATTAATTATGTCTCAGCCCAGCATCTCCCAGGTCTGGACTGAAACCTTCTCACCAGAAATCCTGGGCAAACAGGAACAAGAAGCAAAACAATTCCCCCAAAGCCTTAGAAACCCCTCAGTTTCCTTGAGATCCTCAGCTGAGATTGATAAATCCCAATTTCCAGCAGCCTTTTGCCCATCCATCTCTCAGTTCGTCTGTGTAGGAAATAGCTGAGGATATGGTAACGGCCTGGAATATTTAACCAAGAGGAGGAGAAGAATCAGGGTGGTCTGAAAGCATCTGCTGAGGCATTGGGGGATCCCCACGGGAGGAACAGCCCAGGCAGGGCTGACACCTCAGATTTTTGTGGCAAAGACCTGGCATGGATATTTCCCTCCTCACACATGGATATTTTCCTGTGCATACCTTTTGTGCCTGGGTTTGCATGCTCATCTGCCACACCTGGGTAACCCAGGTGGTCTTTTCTGACACAGTTTGGGAGCTTTGGGAGTTTTAGGTTCAGAGTTAAAGCCTTCAGGAGACCCAAAACTTAGAGTTGAGTTGAGTTGAGTTGGATTGGGTTGAGTTGGGTTGAGTTGGGTTGGGTTGAGCTGAGTTGAGTTGGGTTGAGTTGAGCTGGGTTGAGTTGAGTTGAGTTGGGTTGGATTGGGTTGAGTTGGGTTGGATTGGGTTGAGTTGAGTTGGGTTGGATTGGGTTGAGTTGAGTTGGGTTGAGTTGAGTGCCCAGAGAGGCAGGAAAGATGCCAGGGATTCTTCAGCACATGGATCACACCAGGGGCTCCTCCCAGCCCAGGGAGCTGAGGTGGTGTCACTGCCACCAGGGGGAATCACCTGGAGGCCTCAGTGCAGGACATGGGAGTGGCTTGGAAATGGCCCTTACTGGCTTTGAGGGGATGCAAGTTCTGGGATAGCCCAGATGGAGCTGGGAACAAGGGCTTGGCCAGGGGTTTTATCAGCTCTTTTCATCCCAGGGCCCGGCTGCCAGACTGCTCCAAGGTCAGAGAATTAGAGATGGATGTTCAAGGAGGATCATTTCCTTCCCTCACTCTGCTATTAGGGGAAAATGTTCCCGTTCATCCATTTCATTTTCCACCAGGGATAGCCCGGCTGGCCTGGAGCTGGCAGCAGCCTCCCCTCGGAGTGCCAAGACTTTTTGCACACAGGCAATAAAATAAATCACCGGAGGTACTCGCGGTGCAGCTCGCTCTCCCTCACACCTCAGCACCAGGAGCCTGCAGCCAAACCCCGCGGCCGTGGGAAGCTCAGCCACGGGCTGTGTGTGGGATCTGTGCCTCCAAAGGGAGGGCTTTATAACCCCTTTGCTCAACCCCCCTGTGCCCCTCCCTTGCTCTCAAATGATGTTAAATCAGCCTGAGCTGAGCATGCGAACACAGCGTCTGGGGAAGGTGAAGTTGTAAGTGGGAGGTTGCTCAGGAAAGAGGCTTGGAAAACGACCTCAGGACTGAATTTCAAGCCACCAGCTTCAGGGATGCATTTGCACTTTAGGCCAAGCCTAAAGAGGATAATACCAGGCACATACCCAGGCCTGGCTTCTCCCTCCCACCATGAGCATCCCTCAGGGAGCCATCTCAAAGTACTTGGCCAAAATTTGCTGCTGGGAATCCAAACAAGAGCCTTTCCAGAGTTACAAGCCCTGGGCTTGCCAGTGATGATGAGGGGAGAGGTTTCCAAGTGCTCCTGGTGCTCAGGTACCCCCCTCCTTCCAGGAACACCCAGGAGGATCAGGGCAGAGACTGAGGAAGCAGAGCTGGTCTCTTGTCACAGTCAGTTCAATCGTTTATTGGCATTTATTGGCTTCCATTCATTGGCAATTGTGTTGGAAAGCAGCAGCCAGAGCAGGTTTGCTCTTTGCTTGCTCTGGGCACTTCCACCCTGCAGCCTCTGCTGTCCCTGAGGGATGCTCCTGCCTGGTCAGGGAAGGATTTGGGCTCACAAACCCAGCTCAGGAGTTAAACTGAGGGTCACCACTGACAGGTCACCTCAGGGGATGTTCTTGGAGACTTCCATCAATGAGCTTCCTCGTGGGCACTGGCAGTGCTGCCAGGGCTCCCAGGGCTTGGTACCCTGGCATTATGTGGCTGCAGTGGAAAATGACTCCCAGCTTTCCTGAAATCATTTCTTTGGTCCTGGCAGCTCTGAGTTACAACCAGGCAGGGTCTGTGCTGGGGTGCCAAGTGCCATCCTTGCTGCTGTGGGCAAACCCAACATGGAACAAATTGATCCTGGTCCACACAGCCGGTTCTGAAAGCTCCTGATTTCCCACACCAGCACCAGATACTCTCCCATTTTTCCACCACAGTGCATTTGAGCTTCTCTTTACACACCAGGAGGTCCCTGCCCCCCCTGCAGTAACCCAGCTCACAGGGGCTCAGCATGACCCGTCCACCTTCGCACCCCAAATATCTCCTTGGCTTGCTTTGGAAATCCATCAGTCCCAACTTGCCAGAGTACTGTGTAAAACATCCAGCCTCAGATATTTCTGGAAGAGGAGCAAGAGCACCCATTAATGAAAAGCTCTCCAGGTTTTTCCGGCAGCATCCAGAGGAGTTAGCCGGACATTTTCACATCTTGTGCTGAGCAGGGCAGGGTTTCCTCAGAGCCAGCAGTGTCCCTGGATGTGCAGATGTCCTGGAGCTCTCTGCTGTGCTCATTAACATGCAGGGAACAACTGCAGCTCTGGGATTTGTTCCCTTCCCCACCTTTCCGTGGGGCTCTCCAGGCGGAGCGCTGGCACCTGGCACTCCCTGCGTGCCCCTGGAGGACGTGCAGGGATGTGCTCGTGCAGGCTTTGATGTCTGCAGCATTCACCATCATCTGTTTTCTGATCAGCTCATCCTCCCCGCTCAGGGGGACTGCATTCAGGGATATTCCTGCCTGATCCCCATTTCTGCCGGCTTTGTGCCACATCTGGGAATTCCCCACGTGCACAGGAGGGCAGGACGCCGTTAATTGGACAGTGCACGTTGTATTAATTACTGGTGGTTAGTAACAACCTCCTGCCCCGATATTTATAGAATAATAAAAGCTGTCCAGGACACTGCCCTCACATCTGCTGCAACTGGCAAACACATTTTCCTTTTCCTCCCTTTCCCGAGCGTGCTGATGGCTTTCAGATTTCCAGGGGGCAACGGGAGATCTCTGGCTCATGGACACATTGCTGGTGGCTCCAAAATGAAGGGGGAGCTGGGATCAGCACTTCAAATAGGCCTGGGCTCCTCTATCCCTCCCCTTGCCCATGGTGGCATCATGGCTCTGGGATGAAAAACTGGGATTTTGGTGTGTTTTGCTGACTCAGCTGTTTACAAACAGTGCAATTCCACTTTGGAAACTTTCCCCCTGTAGTGTTGCAAAAACTAAAATCATCCCTGTATCCCTGAATGCCTGTACCCCTGCATCCCTGAATCCCTGTAACCCTGAATCCCTGTACCCCTGTATTCCTGCATCCCTGAATCCCTGTACCCCTGCATCCCTGTATTCCTGCATCCCTGCATCCCTGCATCCCTATATCCCTGCATCCCTGTATCCCTGTATCCCTGCATCCCTGCATCCCTGAATCCCTATATCCCTGCATCCCTGTATCCCTGTACCCCTGCATCCCTGCATTCCTGCATCCCTGCATCCCTGAATCCCTGTAGCCCTGAATCCCTGCATCCCTGTACCCCTGCATCCCTGAATCCCTGTATCCCTGCATCCCTGTATCCCTGTACCCCTGCATCCCTGCATCCCTGAATCCCTGCATCCCTGTATTGCTGCATCCCTGTACCCCTGCGTCCCTGTATCCCTGCATCCCTGTATCCATCAGTGTTTCCACCTCCCATGAGAAGGATGCTGAGCACCATCCCTGCAGGGGCTGGCAATGGGTGGTTTGGGTTTACACAGAACCATGGAATCATGGAATGGTTTGTGTTGGAAGGAATCTTACAGCTCCTCTCATTCCACACCTCCCACTGTCCCAGGCTGCTCCAGGCCCTGTCCAGCCTGGCCTTGGGCACTGCCAGGGATCCAGGGGCAGCCACAGCTGCTCTGGGCACCCTGTGCCAGGGCCTGCCCACCCTCACAGGGAACAATTCCTGCCCAATATCCCATCCATCCCTGCCCTCTGGCAGTGGAAGCCATTCCCTGTGTCCTGTCACTCCATCCCTTGTCCCCAGTCCCTCTCCAGCTCTCCTGGAGCCCCTTTAGGCCCTGGCAGGGGCTCTGAGCTCTCCCTGGAGCCTTCTCCTCTCCAGGTGAGCACCCCCAGCTCTCCCAGCCTGGCTCCAGAGCAGAGGGGCTCCAATGTAAGAAAAAAAATGCCCTTTCCCTCTGTAAGGAAGACCTGGGAGGTGAAGTGCTTCCAGGAGGGGCTAAAAGAGGGTGTTCCATTTTTTAGGAGAGAATTTCTTGCTTGTCAGCGACTCTGCTCTACCTTCCAAGGGCTAGGAAGTGAATTCAGGGTGCTGCAGGTAACACCAAGGCTGATGCTGCTCTGAGATATCCAGGGGGGTTCTCAGGTAGGACCTGAAGGATCCTGACTCTGCCAGAGGATGGGAACAGAGCCAGGACAGGCTGCTCAGCTCAGGCATCTCTCCTGCTCCAAAAGAGGGTCTGGAGAAGGACTTGCCATGGAAGAACTCCATCTTCCCTCTCCCATTTGGGAAATCAGATGTTGCAGAGCCAGGTGAGCTCCCAGAGTGGATTCCTGGCTGGAACACCTTAAATCAACTCTGAGGCACTTCCTGTGTGCCCAGCACCCTGCTCCCCTCCTGGGCTTGGTTCTAAAGCTCATGGAAAATCCTGAAAGAGTCAGCATTTCTGTGCAGGATGGGAAAAGGTGCTCCAGGGATGGAGCACTGGGATGGCGTCCTCACCCCAAATGAGTAGGGACTACTTATGGGAAGATCAGCACAGGGGATAGGATGATATCAGCTGTAATTTTACAGAAACTCTGCACCAATTTTGGCCCAAGGTTGATGTGATCCTGCAGAAATCCCAAGGAAATGGCAGTTCCTGGGGCAGTGATCAGTGGATCCAGTCTTGATGGATCAGAGAGCCTGAGCTGCCGAGCTCCAGGCCAGGCTCCCAGATAACCCCAAAGCAATGGAGCTGGGGGACAATGGTGCAAATACAGGATCACAGAAACACAGAATATCCTGAGTTGGATCCACAGGGATCATTGATCCAGCTCCTGGCCCTGCCCAGACCCCCCAACAATCCCACCCTGGGCATCCCAAATGTTCCTGGAGCTCTGGCAACCTCGGGGCCATGCTCATTCCCTGGGGAGCCTGGGCAGTGCCAGCATCCTCTGGGGGAAGAACCTTTCCCCAAAACCCAACCTTTTATTTGCCTGTACCTCTCTGAAGGACTTAGTTGTTGAGAAGGTTGCTCTTCTCTGAAGCTTTTGCTAGGGGATTTGGTTTCATACTTGTAGGGAAATCGGAGAAAATCCATAAATGAGCAAAACTCCTCATTTCCCAGGAGATTGTCCAAGCTGCTCCACACACATTGCTGGGGGATGATCCTGCTGCTCTTCCCCTCTCCCCTCCCTCACACAACCGCTGTTCTCTGGGATGGAGCCCCAGGCTGTGTCTGTGATATCATCCCACAGGAATTGCGAGCACTGAGGGTGTCCCTCACCATCACCCTGGGCACTGGGCCAGGGTCCCCTCCAGGCCGTCAAAGCCCCTCTGTCTTGCTGCCAGTCAGGAGGGGATGATGTCACTCTGCCACCAAAGCAGGAGTCACAGGGAAGTTGGTGTTTCCATGATCCTCTTCTCTGTCCGTGGAAATCTGTCTGTTCCCCTCAAAACATCTCCCATGGCCATCCAGGGGTCTCACTGCTGGAGAAGGGGCCAGGAACAGCCTCTCTGTTGGTGCCTGCACGCACAGAGGACACAGATGGGACAGTCCCATGCACCAGGGTGGGAAACAGCTCCCAGTGGAGCCCTGGGTTTCCCTGGAATGGGTGTGCTGGGATCAGTTTTGGATTATCAGTCATGGAATAGGTTGGGTTGGAAGGGACCTCTAAAGGTCTTCTAATCCTTTGCATCCTCCTAACCCCTTGCAGCCAACAACCCCTGGATCCCAGCCTTGAGTGATCCCCTGGGAGAAGTGTGGAAAACGTTTCCATTGCAAAGGGAAGCATCCACATACAGCAAAAAATCCTCTGGAAATGTAGCAGAGCCCAGATAGTGGTGCCAGAGGCTGCATGAGGACCCTCCTGTGCCTTGTCCTGGTGAGAACTCCATGGTAGGAAGCTCTTGAGCTGGAAGCCCACAATGGTATCAGTGTTGAAGGACCCTTGACCACATCTCCCAGAGCAGCTGTGGCTGCCCCTGGATCCCTGGAAATGTCCAAGGCCAGGTTGGATGGGGCTTGGAGAAACCTGGGATAGTGGAAATTGTCCCTGGAATGGGGAGGTCTTTAAGGTCCCTTCCATCCCACAGCATTCCAGGGTTCAGTGATGGTCTCCCACGTTCGTGTCCCACACCCTGGTGAGCAGCAGGACAAGGCTCATGTGGGGCATCATGGAGCACTTTCCTCAACCCTGGACCTTCAGGGCTTTTCCTGTCTAAATTCCCCTTTCATCTGCTCCCCTCCCCGGTGCCTTTCCCCCACACTCACTTGTCACCACCCCTCTCCCAGCTCGGAGACATCTGCTCTGCCCGTGTCCTCTGGAAACGCCGAGGGGAGGGAGAGCTCCTTGGGAGAAATGTCACAGTCCTTGCTGCCTTGAAACAATAACTTCTGGAAACATCTGAAACGCACATAATTCTCCTTTTCAAGGGCCCTATCGGAGCAGCTCCCAAATGCTTGGCTCAGGCTTCAAAGTTGGCGTTTAGCTATAAATAAATAGCTTTTCATTAAAAAAATAAAGGACAGAAATTAGCCAAAAAAACTTTGACAAGCAGAAGCTTAACCAATGCCAGATAATGGGGCAATATGGACTTTTATTTTTATCCACATGGGTCCATGTGCTCTTTATCTCCCACTGTAATTTATCCTTATAAATGAGGCTCATGATATTAAAATAACATTACAGCCGTTACCTACCACAGTGAAAGGCAGCCGAGCCTCATCAAGGGCTGTGAGATCCTCAGATGAAAGGGACAAGGACCTTGACCTATTGCTGATTGTTAACTGCCTGCCAGGGCTTTGCTGAGCAGGGAGAACGGATTGAAAGATGAACCTTAATTGGTCCTTAATTGGCAGATTTGTCCCTAATTGGCAGATTTGTACCCATTAGGCTGATGCTGGGGAAGGAGAGTCCACAGTTCCCACTAACATCTGTCCTGAAGCCGAGTTTATCATTGCTGGACAACCTTTTGGTCTCTTTTTCTCCTCAAAGTGTGGCCCCTTTGCTTCTCCCTTCCCCAAGGATTCCTCCACCTACTCCTGTGTCCTTTAATGATGCCCATCCAGGAGCCTCAATCACCACAGGGGGATGGATAAATTCATCAAGTGCCTTCCATCCTTAAATGATGATCCAAACTCCGTGTCTGGGAATTGCCCTCCCCTCCCATCCAAGACAGGTCCCCAGGGTCCAGGACAGCCCTCCTGGATCTTCCAGCAGGAATTTCAGGGATTTTAGCAGAGATCTCTTGGAGCTGGGTCTCTGTTCACAGAAGCCAATGCTGTTGGGACAAAAGAAAAAAAAAAGCACAAGGGGTGCAAATCAACCCCCGGAGCTATAACCTGGTTCTGCCACTGGAATTTTCCTCCCTAGGTCTATCTGGATGTTGGGGGCTGTGCTTTCCTTGTGTTCAGGGGGTTTCTTGACTCGTTGTCTGCTCTTCTGTGTGTGGCACCAGCAGCATTTGGGTTGTGTGCTGTGTACACCCCCTGAATGTGCTGCTGCTTCCCTGAATCTCCTCCAGCTCGAACATCCCCCAACACCTTTGAAACACAGGAGCACTCATTTCCAACTATTTCCAACACACGCTTGTTGATTCACAACCTTGCCCTTTCTGATGCCTTTGTCCAAAATGCGCCTCTGGTACCTTAACTTCTGTCCATCAACAGTGAGAACTGAGACTCAAATCTAGAATGGATTTGTCACTGATGGATTTAAACTGCTGGACCCTGTTGATCACAGCAGAGGAGATGCACCTTTTCCTGGAAATGCACCTTCTCAAGGAGCTGTGTTTTTCCATGGCATGCCCAGCCCCAGGAGACCCCACACTTTTCCCTCTCCATGTTATTGCTGCATGGTGCCCTGTGAGCCTCCTGTTTCCAGCTCAGCTTCTGATCTCTTCCAAATTTTTGGGAACCACAGGGATTTTAACCTTGTCCAGATACCCACATAAAATTCATCCACCACTTTCTCCCAAGCTGGCTCCTGAAGAAAGATATCAGCAACTCCTAACTGCAAACACAGCTTGGGAAATTCATATCCAAACCAGGAAGGTGTGAATGATGTTTTCTGCAAGATTGGCTTTCTGCAAACTTGCCCGGCCTAAAATAGGTGCCCTCTTTACCTTTCTTCCTCTTGTTCCCCAAACTTTCGAGAATTTTGGTGCAGGAAAACCTAAGCAAGGACTCTGTGGTGTGACTCACAAAGTGGCATCAAATGATGCTTGACTGAAGAGCCCCAGAGGATGAGCAAAAGTGTCGCCAGACAGGGGATTTCCAGTGACTCATCTGTGTCAGAAACGCTGAAGGTGTTGAGGAAAGGGAGCCTGAGTGTGCAGAGCTGGGTTTTACCTGCAGCCACCTGTTTATCACACAGGCCTGGCAGCCAGGGTAGAGTTTTTTGGTTTTTCTCTGAAAAAAAGTGGGTTTTCAGCAAGCTCACCACAGACGTGGCTGTGAAAGCCCCAGGTGCTGTGCAACACACACGGCCTAAAGTGACTCCTGAAGTCCCAGAACTCTGAGCTTTGCTCCTCCATAAACCTCTGTATCCTGCACACCCCAAAGGAGGAAAAAACTGGGTCATGATGGGCCAGGAAATAATCTGCATTTTCTGCTGGGCAGAGGCAGCACTTTTCACCTTCTCTTTGCCCCTCAGGCCTCCTGTTCCACAAAGCAATCATGTTTTCTTTACCAGGAAAATTCACTTCTCTCGTTTAATTGAATTAGAGCTGCCTTTGACCGTGGCCTTCAGACCTGGAAGTTGAGGCCACACGCTGGGGGTGCTCCCAAGCCTAGCGGCTCCCCTGGCTCCTCAGGGACTCGGAACAGACACAAGATTAGCGGCTGAGAAAGCGTCATCCACCGGAGTGCGCCGAGATAAGAGATAAAACCGCGCCTGCCCTGGGTCTGTGCGCTGCTGCCGGAGCGGATAAGGCGGCGGTGCGAGCGGCAGTCTGCCAGCGCCACCTCTCGGTCCGGGACCGCGGGGTGTGCCCACTCCACCGCCCCGGGGATGGCATCCCACCGCCTTGGGAATCTCCATCCCACTGCCCCGGGCACGGACATCCCACCGCCCTGGGCATGGGCATCCCACCGCCTTGGGAATCTCCATCCCACCACCCTGGGCATGGGTATCCCACCGCCCTGGGCATGGGCATCCCACCGCCCTGGGAATCTCCATCCCACTGCCCTGTGCATGGGCATCCCACCACCTTGGGAATCTCCATCCCACTACCTTGGGAATCTCCATCCCACCGCCCTGGGAATCTCCATCCCACTGCCCTGGGCATGGGCATCCCACCGCCTTGGGAATCTCCATCCCACCGCCCTGGGCATGGACATCCCAACACCTTGGGAATCTCCATCCCACCGCCCCGAGCACAGACATCCCACCGCCGTGGGAATCTCCATCCCACCACCCTGGGAATCTCCATCCCACTGCCCTGGGAATCTCCATCCCACTGCCCTGGGCATGGGCATCCCACCGCCTTGGGAATCTCCATCCCACACCCTTGGCATCTCCAAACCACTGCCTTGGGCATATACATCCCAATACCATGGACATCTTCATCTCACAATCTTGGACATTCCATCCCAACACCACAGGAATCTTCATCCAGCTTTCATGGGTGTCTTCATCCCACTTCCATGACCATCCCAATCTCGCCACCATGGGCATTTCCATCCCACTGCCTTGGACATCTCCATCCCACTGCCATAGACATGGGGGATGGAAATGTCCATGGTGATGGGATGGAGATCAATGTCATCCATCCTACTGCCTTGGGTGTCTCCATCCCATCACCATGGACATCTCTATCCCACTGCCTTGGACATCTCCATCCCAACATCATGAGCATTCCAACCTCACCACCATGGATATTTCCATCCCACCACCCTGGCATGTGCATCCCACCACAATGGTCATCTCTATCCCACCATCCTGGGAATCTCCCTCCCCAGCCTTGGGCATCTCCATCCACACTGCCCTGGGCATCCCAATCCTGCCATGTCTCCATCCCTCCACCACGAGCATCTCAATCCCACCACCAGAGACATCCCAACCCCTCTGCAGGGACCATCCCAGCCCTGCACGGGTGCTTCCCACCTCCCTCCTCCGTGCGGCTTTCCCGGAGGGTTCAGCCTCGGGGTAGGATAACAATACCTGAGGTCTGCAAAGCATTACCGGAGGATCCTGTCAGCTCCATGAGCTCATCGGGGGAGCAGCCAGACACATTTGTTACCGGGAGAAATTCCCGCTGCCTTGACCCGTTCCGAACCTGCTCCCTCTTTATTGGTATCTCTCAGCACCTTCCGGATTCATTTGGGGTCGCTGCCCAATTCCTCCCCTCGACCACCTTCTCCCTGCACCCCCAGCAGCTGCTCTAGGACATGGCATGTCAGGGAGAAAGGGAATTTTTTCCCTAAACAGTCTGTTCTCCCTTGTTTCCACAACATTATGAAATAATAGTAGTTTCCAAGAATATTTATTCTCCTTGTCATCTCCATCACACCACCACGTGGAGATTTTGGCAAAAAATGAAGATTTATGGGGTTTTGCTTGTTTCTTTGGAGGAAAATACCCAATGAAGCAGAGGTCGGGCTGGCGTAGGAAACCAGGAAAGGCTTGGCACAGCAAGGCTCTGCCTGGCAGCACTGGGATATGGGCAGAGCTGTTTTCCTGGGAAAACTAAGCAAAATCCCTCTGGTGAAGAGACCCCAAAAGACACCCAAGCTGGATCTCTTGCTGCCATTGACTTTGTGAGCTTGTGAACTTCGCCTGCCCACCTGGGGATGTTCCCTTTGCATGCTCTGGGGACCTCCTATAGGATTTGGGAGAGGAAGATGCTTGACTCCCTGTAGACACTGGGAAAGGAATAAAAATTGGGATCCCTCCAAATTTTTGAAAATAAAGGAGGTGCTTGAAGATCTCAGACTGCAGCGATGGCCAGATATTAGAGAAGGATGCAAAACCCACTGAGTGATGTGAAACTATGGAGAAAAATAACTGGAAAGCAAAACCATGGAATAAACCTGTCAAGCTGTGCTGAAACAGGGAAACTTCTCACTTTACTTCTCACTGCCAGCCACTCAGCCTCACCGGGGGCCTTGGCAAAACAACCAAATAAATACAAATCACAGAAAACAACTATAAAGAACAAAGGAGAAACTCTCTTTTGCTGCAGTCCCTTCCCTCGTGAGACCTAAAGGATGGGATTCATTTCAGCAGGACTGGAGGTGTTGACATTTCCTTGGGGATGCCCAAGGAGGGGAAGGAGAAGGCAACTGGCTTGTGGCTCTTCACCTTCTCCAATCTGCCACCAAATGAACTTCCAACCAGACTTTGGGATCTCTTAGAGCTTGTGGAGGGATGTGGGGAAAAGGCTTAGGGATCAGGAGCTGAGCCTTCTGCAGTTTCACCTTCCCAAGGGAAGTTGTGACTCCCTCTGTGCAAAACTCCAGCTGCTCC
This sequence comes from Hypocryptadius cinnamomeus, assembly GCA_013400635.1. NCBI lineage: Eukaryota > Metazoa > Chordata > Aves > Passeriformes > Zosteropidae > Hypocryptadius > Hypocryptadius cinnamomeus. Next base: position 28,532 of record VYZP01019852.1, read on the forward strand.
ACGGCCTGGTTGGAAAAGTTATGGAACTCTCAAAACTGGGACTGGGATGAGTCAAATCCCCAAAATACCTGCTGGGTTTGGGGTTTTGAGGGCTTAGGGTTTCCTCTTTGGGCTGGGAAAGGAACCATAAACAGCCCCACCTGTGTGCACACCAGGAATTCATTAATATACACAGATATGTGTGTATATATATATCTATGTCACATCTGTGTGTGTAATTCTCACTCTGGAACTGCACCTGAAGAGAGATGCTACTCATCACCATCCTCAAAAATAGCTCAGCTCTCCCCAGACAAGGAAAAGGAGACAGGGATGCAGGAGCCATCTGGGATGGTGCAGCAGGAAAGCAAGGGTAGATCCTGATGAGCTTGGGGATCAAAGCAGCCTCCTGGGACTCTAAAGGGGTCCACTGGTGTGGAAAATCCACCTGTGCAGGGCAATTCCTGCCTTGCTGCACTGAGCAGCCCCCGGAGCACCCCGAGCACGGCTCTCCCTGTCCTGGTGTTCTCCAGGTGCCTCTGGATTTCAAAGGGAGGTTATGACTTTACAAGCATCACTTTAATCCACATCTGACCTCCAGATAGGAATCAGCAGGCTCTGGAATACAAAGAATTACAGCTCTCCTGGGATTTTAGCTTTTTTTCTATGAAAAACCCTTGCCAAAATGATTCTCTGGCAGAGAGTGAACTCCTGTGCAAAACACATGTTTGGTGTGAAAGGATTTTTGGCAACTCAGGGTGGATTTGGAAGCCTGTGCTCTCCTTCATTCTTTCCTCATGGAAAGAGGAACAGGTCCAAGCCTGAGCTCTTGAGCAGCTGCCTTTGGAGTTACAACAGGGAATGCTTCTGACAGGGAGAAGCCATCTGGGTTAAGGGATCCAGAGGGCTGCAGACGGGAATGAAGGGAAAGGGTTCAGAGCAGGGACCTGGGCTGGGGTGAAGAAACACCTGAGATCAGTGTTAAATCCTGCAGCTCCCAGGAGACCTCACAGTCATCCATGAAGAACAGATGATAATCAACAGGTTGGAGAAAGCTGGGAAGTGAGGGAACATCCCACCAGGAATAAAGCCCGGCTGAAAAGCAAAAAGCAAGAGTTCATTTGAGGATGCTCCTAAAGCAATATGTTGTACTTTGGATTCCCAAACCTGCAGAATTTTTCAAGATGGGATTGGGCAACACCACATTTTTTGAGGATTTTGTGTTATCATGTACTGGAGCTCAAGGCCTGAGCCCAGGAACCCCCTCTGGCCATGGTTTGCTGGGATCAGGGGTGCTGGGATCCTTGGGATCTCTGGGATCTCTGGGATCTCAACTGTGCAGCTCCAAGAATCCTCCTGAATATAGCATAGAGAAAAAAAAAAAATTAATTGGAAGGTAACTGACTGAGCTGCCTGGAACCAGCTGCAGACACAGCCCTGGCTTTCAAAGTCAGCACTTTCCCCCAGTCTTCACTTCAGGCTATTTATATTTTGTGATGGCACAAATCAACCTTTTTGTTTTTTCCCGGTCACAAAGACAACGTGAATGGATGGGGTAAGGTCCAAAAAAGTGAGAGAAAGGAATTATGGAAGGAAAAAACCCCTTGAAGAGCAGAGGGGCTGCAGGAGCTTAGCTCAGCACTGACCTGGAGCACGTAGCTCACCCTTCCTTTGCCTAATTTAGACCCAGCGTAGGTGGATTTGGGGGAATATTTGGATCCCTAATTAAGAGTAATGATGTGAAAGGAAGTGCAGGCATAGTGAAAATGGATCAGAAAAGAATTAATTCATTAATAGGGGTGTTCACAGTACAGGCTTGATGCTATTTTAGTTCCTCCTTGGGCTGGAGAGAAGCCAGGATAACTCAATGGGATGTGCTGGGCCGGGAGCAGACGGTCCCAGTGCACCTCCAGTGCTGATGTCACTGCACTGGTCACATTCCCAGGTCATTTTTCCATGTGGATTCACTTCAACCTCCTGTCCTCAGACCCTTCAGCGAGCACTGACAGCACAAAAGTCACTTTCCTACAGAAAGTCCTGCTCAAAAAGGGGTGAAAGCCCAGTCTTGGGATGATTCATCATCCCCAGGTTGGGGTGCATTGGTGGGGTGCTGGGGGATCCATGCAGGAATGAATCCCACAGAATCACTGCTCCTAAAGCAATTCTTGATTTGCTGGCTGCTCCTCCTGAGCTGACCTCAGAGCACAGATAATCCTGCAGGACTCTGGAGGTTTCCAGCCTGTGCATTCCCGTGTAATCAGCTTTGGCATCTCCGATGGGTTTTTTCCCTCTTGGCTTCTCCTTTGGGCTCGGCCAGAACAGGGTCAGACCAGTCTTGGAGCAGAGGGCTGCAGACACCCCTGACTTCAGTGCACAGAATTATATCAGTGCTGGCCAGAGGTCACATCCTGCTGTCTCCTGCAGGATAACTCCGTTTCCCTGGATCCACACAAGCCTGGCTCGCCCCGTTCCCCGCAGCAGCGAGGCTGCACGGAGCAACATCTTGGATTAGTTACGAGCTCTTCAGATGAGCTCCAACTCATATTTCATCTGCCTCCCCCCAGCCCGGAGATCCCAGCCTGTCACACTCACTGGAGGCTGCAGCCCCCACATGTTTTATTCATTATCTGTCCTCTGCTCCTCACCCAGCACCTGCAACACATTTCAGCTGGGCCGGGATCAGCGGGGCTTCATTAGGCCTGACACTTTCTCCCTGCCTCGGATGATGGAGCTGCATTTGATCCCTGCATTTTATCCCTGTTCTTCCAGCCTGGAACACTGCCCGCAGATCAGCACCTTGGAAGAAGGCAGGATCCCAAAAGCTCAGGAGTGAGGTGGGAGGAGAGAGGGATGGAGGAGATTGCACAGCCCAGATCCCTGCGAGCTGAGGGACTCAGAGGATCCAGGGGAAAGCAGAGTCCTGCTTTATCCACATGGGAATGGAGCTTTTCCACAGCCTCGAGCAGGGATTCTTCAGGCTACAGGGAGCAGACAGCCTCTCTGGTATCTTGATTTAACCAGGAGTTGATAGTGGACTAGAGGTTCAAAGCTCTTTGTCCTCTGCAGCCCTAGCCTTTTCCTCTCCCTGACTCTCCTTCTCTGTCCAATGAATATTCATTGGATGCAGAAAAACTTCACCAGGAGAGGCAGGGAAGTTGTTTTCCCTGCAAAGCTCAGCAGCTCAGCCTTGGAAATAAGGGAGGAATAAGTCCCTCCTTGCTCGGAATCGGACACAGCTGATGTTGAAGTGTTACCTGCCAAGCTTAAATAAGTGAGAAAATTATTTGGGAATGATGTCCAGTGCCAGGACATCTTGAGAAGACCGGGATCCCCGGACCACCAGTGCCTAGAGTGGCCCATGAGCATCACATTGGTTATTGAGACATTCTTGCCCCTCCCCAGCACTTACACCCCACATCTGTCCCAGCAGCCTTCCCTGGGGCCTGAACTGCTGCCAGCAATTCCCAAATCCTCCGAAGTCCTGGGGTTTTATTCCTCTCCATGATCACATTTAACGCTGTGCTACTCCTTCCTTGCTGCCCCTACACCCCAGGAGCCCTCCTGACGTTGTTTTCCTTTCCATTATCCACAAATATCCTTTTCCCTCAATCTTTCATCACTTGTCTTCCATTTCTTCCTGAGATTCCTGACATGTGCCATAAAAACGCTGGTTAAATATTCATGAGGAAAGGCTGATATGGGATCATGGGGATGAGATGTCTTGCGATGTAATTAAAAGGTATCACCAAGAATGTTGTGAGGAGCTCTTTAAAAGGGGCCTGGGAGATGCAAAATCCAATTTCCAAAGCTCTTCCTATTTAAGGTGACAGCAGTTCCTTGTTAAACAGCAGGAAAAGGTGGCCCCAGGAGAGAAGAGTCAGTGGTAAAGCAGAGCTGGGGATTTATTCAGTGCTAACACAGAAGTGAGCTTGGAAATATTAAAATGTCACATTCTTTTGGAGGTAAAAGCTGAATTAATCCAGAGAATTACAATATTCCACAGGCTAAGGGCTTTATCTTGGCAATAGGACTGAGGGGGTTGTGCCCCCAGCTCATGGACTTTTCATGAAGAGCCATTCCCTTCACCATTTTCAGCCCTCTCTGGTGACTTTAACAGGTGGTTCCTGCTCCTTGCTGGGGGAAGTTAAGAATGGAAGGGAGGAAGACTCTGGAATAATCTCTTTGGATATCAATCCCACCAATTATTCAGCATCTGACCACCACCAGCTCTGGAGAGAAGATGCTGCTGACACAAAGTCCTATTTCCTATTCCCTTTCCAGGCAGGAAAGTGGCATTCCAGGGAAAAAAAACCTCCACTTTGGCATTGTCCAGCAGTGCCTTAATGTCTTTCCTAAGGCTGCCAGGAAAAATCAATGGTGATCTGTTGGCTGAGGAAAGCAGGACACAGATTTATCCATGACAAGAATTTATCCAGGGCAGGGATTTTTCCATGGTGGGGAATTATCCATGGCATGGAATTATCCATGGCATGGATTTATGCAGGGCAGGGGTTTATCCATGGTAAGGATTTATCCATGGCAGGGATTTATCCGCGGCAGGGATTTTCCCACGGCAGGGATTTATCCACAGCAAGGATTTGTCCATGGCAAGGATTTGTCCGTGTTCTGGCACAGAGGAACGACGAAGGACCAAAAGTTTTTCCTCCCCACTTTGGTCAGCCACCATCCCAAATTCCAAATTAAGAGGAAGAGAAGGGCAGGGGAGGAGCTGATCCCTTCCTTTTTCCAGCTGGGATGGCACAGCGCAGAGTGTGGTGGGAATAGGTGGATTTTCAAGGTGGAGAGGAGTGGGAAGGGCCTTCCTTCCATCCCTTCCCTGTCTCCCTCAGTGAAGTGGCTGCCAGAACCCAGGCTAGCTCTTAGAATTCCAGTGCGACGCAGGAGTGGGGAACTGCCTCGGGATGGGGATTTACCAGAGGCAGAACCTTTAGAGCCACTTGCTCTACGGTGCCAGACACAAGCCACGACAGGGAGCAGGCAGAGGAGAAAGTAGGTGCTCCAGCTTGAGGTTCCACAAGGAAAGGCTCATTCCATGTGAAGGGAGAAAAACCAAAGAGCCCTGGGCACTCCTGTGCAGGGGATTTTGTACAGATACAAGTCAGGGGGTGGATACAAACAGCGAACCAATAGGGAATCCTCAGAGGAGGAGTGAGGGGATTCCATCCAGTGTCTGGGGCCAACTGGGGCAGGAGGGTGGAGAGGATGGGTCACATGGGCCAATGGGGCTTCCAGGAGTAGGGGAATTCCAAAGGGGTGTTGCAAACAGGGATTGGCCCGAGGTTTAAGTGGCAGGGAAGGTTCGGGAATCCAGGGTTGCCTTGACAGGCAGAGAAAGAGCTGGAAGAAGCGGCAGGGAAGGTTCGGGAATCGAGGGTTGCCTTGACAGGCAGGGAAAGAGCTGGAAGAAGGGGTGGGGAATGGCATGAGGGACAGCTTTGAGGGAGGGTAAAACCCATGGGTAAGCCAACTCGGGGAGAACCTGAGGATACAACAGAATGAACCACTTAACAAGGAATCAATGAAATAAATTGGAACCGCAACGCCTCAGGACCGTGCCCGTGCACACGTGGCATTCCCTGTGCAGCTCCAGTGGGGTTTTCCAGACTCAGTGGGATCCTGCTTAGGCAATTGTGAGAAATAGATTTATAGAAAATTCTCCAAGTTTGATAAAAGGCTCACATAGTGTGTATCTGTATGTAAACTTTGAGATAAGAAACACTGACTTGGAAATGTTACGGAATAAAACATCAATGATAAAGAAATGGAACTAGAAACAAGTTTTAAAAAATAGTTTTGTAAATAAGATTAGATAACTAATAATAAGATTTAGAGAAATAGAACTATAAAATATATATTGTAGTAAGACTCGAGTGAAGAAAAAAGCTTAATCCCACAAACACTCCCTGAGGGAGCGGCTCCGCTGGCTCTGAGCCCCTCGCTGCCCCGGCCCTTCCCTCCCCATCCCTGGCGCTGCCTCCCTGCCCTTTCCTGCCATTGTCCCGCTGGCCCTGAGCCATGAAATCCCCAAAAAGGCCTTTCCCGCCTGTCCCCGCATTGTTCTCCAGAGCCATGGGCAGGATGGGACTGGGAGCAGTGGGGGTCTGGGGCTGGATGGAGAATTCCTGCTGGCCCCTGCGGTACACCGCTGGATCTGCTTTTCCAATTCAACCCAGGGTTGGCAGGGACCTTTTTCCTTTGGGATTTTTCTTTATTTTTGTCTACTTATTTTATTCTAATTTTTCTTTTTTTCTCCCCATTTTTCCCAGTCTTATATTTTTTCTATTTTTCCTTTCTAGTTTTCCTAATTTTTTCTTTCTATTTTTCTTTTTCTTTTTTATTTTCTTACCCATTTTCTTATATTTTTGGTTTTATTTATTTTTCTCTTATAATTTTTTCTTTCCACTTTTCTATTTTTTTTTTCTATTTTTCTATTTTCTGTCCATTTTGATTCCCATTTCCTTTCTATTTTTCCTTTCTACTTTTCCCTTTCCTTTTCTTTTTTCTCCATTTCCTTTTTCTTTAATATTTTCTTTCTTTTCTATTTCTATTTTTTATTTCTGTTCTTCCCTTCCAATATTTTAATTCTCATCTATTTTTTCTATTTGTTTTCTTTCTCCTTTCTTTTTTTTTCCTATGTTACCTTTTTTTTTTTTTTTTTTTAATCTCCCTGGGTAGTTTTTCCTCTCCTACTTTTCCCCTATAAAAAGTGATCCCACCTTTCACAGGCCCCCTGGGAACCCTTTGATGGGGACGGTGCTGCAGGTTTATGGCGACTTGGAGAGGAGATTTTACATCCATTAGGATTTTCCTCTGGAAAACACCTCCCTAAAGGGCTGAGGACTCTCTGGGTTAATGTCAGTGGGATGGGGAAACAGAGTTTTGTTTTCCAAGGCTTTGGGATCTCATAGGCAGAGGAATGAAGAGTTTATTTATGGGATTGTTTCCCATTGGCATTGTATAGGATGATGGAATGGCATTTCTAGAGAAACATAAATGAAAAAAAATCACTTCTCACCCTAAAAACAGGGGGCAGATGGACGTTTGGGTCTGCTGAGTGTTGTTTTCCCTGTTCCTCTTGAGATGGATCTCACCACAATCCAGGGAGGGGGAATTTCCCTCCAAAGATGATGGAAAACAAAACTTAAATTCAAAACTGTCCCACCCCAGGACCCCCAAAATCCATTTCACAACTGTTTCTTCCACTCACTGTGCAGGCAGGGAGTGGTGCTGGGAAGTTTTCATTCCCAGAGCCTGGAGCTGGGATGTGGAACAAAAAAATGTCCCAATGCCGAGGGTCTGGAATGTCAAGGGTCTGCCCTGGTGTCACCTGGCCCCGTGACCAGGCAGGGATGAGCCCTTGGGTGCCCTGGAGCAAAGGGATCGGGGCTGGCCCTGCCATCCCTCCCCAGATCACTCTCCAAAATCCCTGCATTTTCCCATAGGTGGCAGTGGGAGGAGTTTTAGCTTGGATAAGTTAAATTAGGATGGGAAATGGATCCCTGTTATGTTCTCATTGAGCTGATGAGCCAAAACCTCCTTCTCTTCCCTGTCCCCTGCCTCACCTTCCTCTCGTCCTTCTGAAGGACACCAAAGCCTCTCCAGCGTCATCCTATGTTGGAGTCCTGGCTGCTGAGAATTTCACACTTTCTGTGCTGACAGACTCTGACCCCCAGGAGAACGCTGCATTGACCTGAGGCCATGGAGAAGCTTCCAAAATGGAATGACAGCACTGGGATTGTGGGTGTGGGGTTTGAATAGAAGTGTGTGATATCACAGGGTGGAAAACTTAGAGTTTAAGGGTTTAGAATATAGTGATATGTATAGAGCAAGATGGAGGGCAGAGGTTGGTCCTTCTTCACCTTCTTCTCCACGGGTTTCAGTGGTTTTGTGTAATTGGACAGAAATTGTGGGCACGGGTGATTGCTTATTGGGTTAAAAGTGAAAATAATTGAGGTCATTTCTTAATTGGACACTTTAGCCTTAAAAGACCTTGTAGAGAAAGATAGTGAGCCATTTTGTGCCTTGTTAGTGAAATACTAAAGAGCTCACGCCTTGCAAGACTGTGATATAGATAAGAAATAGCAAACATCTGAGTCTGAACACGAAAATCCGTCTCGAATGCTTCAATCCCGACCTCAACAGTGAAAGAAAAAAGAAGCCAAACCCCAGCAATCCTGTCCCTCCATTTGGGCAGCATCCCAAGTTCCTCAGCTGAGCCCTGAGAGTCCTCCATGGGTCCTGCTGATCCCCACAGGGGACTTGGAGCATCCCCACCTCAGGGTATAATTTATCCCCCAAAAAACCTCTCAGAAAAACCTGGCTTTTCCAAGGGGCTCTGTGGTATAAACCTGACTGGGAATTACAATTCTAGCCCCATGGGAAAAACCAGCATTTGTTGCAGCCTTGCACTGGGGATGGGGAAAAAGATCCAAACCAAAGCTGCTTTTTGTGGAGCAAAGGGTCATTTATTCCTTTGGAATCGCCAAATTGCTTCTGGTGGAGTTGATCTTCATGTCTGTGTTGGAGTTCTAGATGCTGAGAATTTTAGACTTTCTGTACTAACAGACTCTGATCCCCAAGAGAGCACTGCGTTTGGCCTGAGGCCATTAAGAAAGCTTCCAAAATTATTGATAACACTAAGATTACAAGTGTATGGTTGATTAAAAATGTGTAATATCACAAAGTAGAAAAATTAGAATTTAGGGGTTTAGAATATAGTAATATATATAAAGTTAAGATCGAAGTTTTAGAGCAGTAGCTGGTCCTTCTTCTTCACCTTCTTCATCATAAGTTTAGGTAGTATTTTATAATTAGACAGAAAAGTCTGCAGTGTGGACTTCGAGTTATTAGTTATTAAGTTAAAAGTAAAAATAATTTTGGTGTCATTTCTTGATTAGATAGTTTAACCTTAAAAGACCTTGTATAAAAAATAGTTAACCATTGAGTAACTCATTAGTAAAATACTATAAAACTCACAATTTATAGATAAAAAATAATGAACATCTATACCTAAACTCTTCCTGTGTGCAGTGGTGAGCAGGGTATGGAGAGCATGTTCTTCAAGAAATTCCAAATTCTCCTTGCCCTCCTTCCCAAAAATAGAAAAGTTTTGCATTCTCCAGTACCTGTAAAAACCCCTGGGAATTCTACAAGCAGGAAATTTCCTTTCTCACAAGACAAAGCCTCCAACATCCCCCTCTGGCTACCACATTAACCCCAGTTCCCCATGAGCCCATCTCCCCCCAGCCCGTGGGTAGATCCCAACATCCAACTCTCCCTGTTCCAGGGCTGGACAGCCCTCCTAAGGTTAAGTTTTCCAAGGGGTAAGCTGATATTCCTGCATAAAACCCACATCTGCAGGGAAAATGCCAGGAGTGTGGGTGAGTTATGGTCCCACAGCACCGATCACTTGAGCCCTAATGCTACAAGCACCGTCAGGTTTTCCTGACTGAAGTTCCTGCTAATTGCTTCCATATGATTCCTTTCCCTTTATTTCTTTATTTCTCCTTGTCCCTCCATTGTTCCTCTGCCACGTTCGATGTTTCAAAAAAAGACTGAGAAGGGAAATGGGTTTATTTCCTAAAAATCCCTGATGTTCAATTGTTTAATAATTGTTTTATTGAGCCAGGGCTGATGCCCATTCAGGGGTGGGTTTTTGCATGGAGTTCTCACATGGAAAGGGGCTGCTCTCAACCCTGAGCCAAGGAAAATACAGACAATTCCATAGAATCCGTGAATGGTTTGGGTTGGAAGGAAACTCATAAACCATCTTGTTCCTACGTAACTTCAGGGACACTCCCACTATCCCAGATTGCTCCCAGCCCCATCCAACCTGGCCTTGGGCACTGCCAGGGATCCAGGGGCAGCCACAGCTGCTCTGGGCACCCATGGGCCCCTCACCACCCTCACAGGGAGGAATTCCTTCCCAATCTCCCATCCATCCCTGCCCTCTGGCAGTGGAAGCCATTCCCTGTGTCCTGTCCCTCCATCCCTTGTCCCCAGTCCCTCTCCAGCTCTCCTGGAGCCCCTTCAGGCCCTGGCAGGGGCTCTGAGCTCTCCCTGGAGCCTTCTCCTCTCCAGGTGAGCACCCCCAGCTCTCCAGAGCAGAGGGGCTCCAGCCCTGGAGCAGCTCTGGGGCCTCTCTGGACTCTCTCCAGCAGCTCCAGCTCCTTCTGATGTTGGGTTTTCCTGAGCTGGAGGTGGCTCTGCAGGTGGGGTCTCACCTGAGCAGTGTCAAGGGGGATAAATTCAGGAGTTTTCCCCCACAAATCCATGGACTGAAGTCCCACCCTCCTGCCCAGCCCCATCCCTTTGGCAGAACCTCTCTTTAGCCCCTTTTGGTGCCTTCCAGCTCAGTTTTCCTCCAAGCTGTCTCTTTTCCCCCCGAGGTAATTCCATGCTCTTCATTTGCCTCTGCAGCTCCAGCTGGGCTGTTCCAAGGAGTCCTGCGTTTACCCAGGCAACTGGAAATGGAAAAAAATGCCCCAGTGAGAGGGAAAAGAAGGACTTGGGGGAGGAAAGATTGTGGATCATGTGAAGGAAGGGGAAGACAGATCTCTGGAGGAGTTGAAGCCGTTTCTAATCCACAAGGTTATCTCCAAACCCACAACGATTCCTGTACGTATGGGCAGGAACAGGGCACCAGGCACTGCTATTTTCCCTCTCAACATCCAAATCTGATTCACTGTGGCATCAGATCTGAGTAAAATCCCTGGGAAATCAAGCTTGGACATCTCAGCCTGAACCTTGGCACCCTCAAACCATCTGAGCATCAACGCAAACCCCACCAAAGAGATGATTTTGCATCCAGGGTTTCCCACATCGAGCTGTGTGTGTCCCAGCAGAGCCTTCATTCCACCTTTCTGCCTTTTCAAACAGCAGGATATGAATGAAAATTACCCCCAAAACCCCTTTTTGAAGGGCTGTTTCTTTCCTGGGAATGCAGAGAGTGGAGCTGTGCTGGTCCTTACCTCCGCCAAGCTGGAGGTAACTCTGAGCTGGGGGTCGCTCCTGAGAAATCCATGCACTACCCAGCTGTAAAATGGGGATATCATGTTGCAAGTAAGGAAAAAAAAGAAGGTTTTTTAAGGCAAACAGGGTCTCGTTAAGGTTTCTGGAGAGGTCTGAGTTCAGCCCCCCCGGGGGGGAGGCAGGAGGGCAGAGCAGAGCCTTGAAATAAAGCAGGAGGTGCTGGGTGAGGGATCTCGGATTTCCAGCTGGGGCTTTTTACAGCCAGGGCTCAGAGCTTTCCACTAGAGCCCCAAAGCAGCCAAATTAATCAGGCTGATGAAGAACCCCAGGCTGCTGGAGGCTTTGGCTGTGCACCACCCCTTAATTAGGGCTAAATCCCTGATTCTGGGCATGCAAAGGTGCAGCTCCTCTGTCTGGAACATGATTAACCTCAGTGCCCGTGTGGGGGAGAACAAAACCCAGCCCAGAGGATGGGATGAGGGGTTTTGGCTCTGGCTGGAGTTCAGCTCAGGTCAGGCTGCACTGGAGACTAGGCTGGGTCTGATATTCACCCCCTCCAAGCAGAGCCAGGACAGGTTTGGCTGCTGGGAGGAGATGCCCAGGGATGTTGGAATCACCAACATCTGCATTTGAGGACTTAGAGGTTTTTTTGGGGGAATTTTCATTAATATCCTGCTGTTTGAAAGGACAGAAAGGTGGAATGATGGCTCTGCTGGGACACACACAGCTCGATGTGGGAAACCCTGGATGCAAAATCATCTCTTTGGTGGGGTTTGCGTTGATGCTCAGATGGTTTGAGGGTGCCAAGGTTCAGGCTGAGATGTCCAAGCTTGATTTCCCAGGGATTTTACTCAGATCTGATGCCACAGTGAATCAGATTTGGATGTTGAGAGGGAAAATAGCAGTGCCTGGTGTCCTGTTCCTGCCCATACGTACAGGAATCATTGTGGGTTTGGCGATAACCTTGTGGATTAGAAATGGCTTCAACTCCTCCAGAGATCTGTCTTCCCCTTCCTTCACATGATCCACAATCTTTCCTCCCCCAAAGTCCTTCTTTTCCCTCTCACTGGGGCATTTTTTTCCCTTTCCAGTTGCCTGGATACCCTGGATGCAAAATTGTCTCTTAGGTGGGGTTTGCGTTGATGCTCAGATGGTTTGAGGGTGCCAAGGTTCAGGCTGAGGTGTCCAAGATTGATTTCCCAGGGATTTTACTCAGATCTGAAATAAACTGGCTGTTAACAACAAAACAGGATTGACTGATCCCAAACTATAGAAAATCTGGATGAATTAATTAATTCTGAGCCTTTGCTGTGTCAAAGAGCTTTCCCCTGGGTGAGAGGGTGACTGGGTAGAAATGCTGATTTTTGAAGGGCAAAGTTAGGGTGGGAACGGCAAAAGGCATTTGGGAATTGAGGCAGGGAATTTATCATGGTTTAGTACAAACCAAACCATTCCATCATGGAATGCCTTTGGCCACCAGGGCTGGTTTTCCATCCACTTGTGCCTGTGTCACTTTGAGCTGCAGTTCTGTCCCCGAGGGTGGCTCAGGGGGGATGTCTCTGTAGGTAACTATTTATATATATTCATTATATATAAATTATATACTCATGTGACTGCATTTGCACATATTTGTATCCTCATCACTGTGCAAAATGCTCTCATTTTAAAGGAGGAAAAGGAGCGAATTCTTTTCTCTAGAGGGAACTTCATTTGACACAAGGGAAGGACTTACCTGAACCCAGAACTGCCCTTCCCAATGTTCCCTGTCTGATCCAAGAGTGGACTGGGACCAGCTGCATCACCAAGCTCCTCCTCTCCCTCAGTGGAAGCTCAGGAGAGCTGCTCTTGGCTTAGACCAGGTTTATCTGCTGGCCTAACCATCGAAGGTTGCCTTGCAGGAATTAGTTGGACTCCATAATGAGCCAGGAAGAAGTTTACCCCAACCAGTCAACCTCAGCAGAGAGGGAATTCATTAAACATCTCTGGTTTGCCAAGCACAAGGCTGATTTTGCAAGTCAAAGAAGGTTTTTGTTTTTAATTGCATTTTCTTTAATGGTTTTGCCAGGAAAAAATCCATGCGTGTCCTTTCCAGTAGAGACAGGCACTCGGCCTTCCCAGACTTTGCTTCTTGGCTCCAAATCCACGAGATTTACTGATTCCCATGTGACACCATGGCATCCAGAGCAGGGAACGGGGAAGCTGGGGCTGATTCTGAGCATTGCTGCCCAGGGGGTTTGCAGGGAAAGGCAGAACCCTCTGTCCATGGAGCACACAACAGAAAGGGGGGTTCTTTGGGCTCTCTCCTGGTCCAGACCCCTTTCCAAGGAAGGCTTGGCACAGGTGATTGGGGCCAGGGAGCTGCAAGGCCTGAGCTTCCAATTCCCAGACAAGTCAGGGCTCTCCTGTTCTGGGTGCTGCTCACCTTCCCCATCCCAAACCTTCTTCCAGGAGCTGCCCCATCCCAAACTTTCTCCCAGGATCTGATTTATGGTATCATGGAACACATTGGGTTGGGAGGGACATTAAAGCCATTCCACCTCCTGCCATGGGCAGGGTCACCTTCCACTAGACCAGGTTGCTCCAAATCCCACCCAACCTGGCCTTGGACATTTCCACGGAGCTTCATTCCATGTCCAGGTGCTGGAGCTGGGTCTGGGCCCTCTTCTCCTGCTTCTGCACCATGGTTATTCCCAGACAGCTCTGCCTAAATATCCATTGCAGCTGAATAAAGCAAACCCCGCCATCATCATCCTCACAGAGCTGAAGGGCTGCAGAAGTTCGCTGACCCTGAAGCTCCACCAGGAAATTCCTTTGGCCCCAGGGATGGCCTGTGTGCCAGGAGCTGCAGGGCTGCAGCCCAGGGCTGCCTCCTCCTCTGCTGGGGTCTTCTCCATCCAAGAGCCTTGGGAAGTCCAGGTCCTTGGAGAGGCAGAGGGCAACCAGCTGGTCCAAAAGCAACACCACCTTCCTGACTGGTGGCTTGGCCCCACCTGACACTGGGGGCTCACCAGGTGGGTCTGTAGTCCAGTTCTGGCCCCTCAGTTTGGGAAGGACGTTGAGATGCTCGAGCACATCCAGAGGAGGCAGCGAGGCTGGAGAGGGGTTGGGAACACAAACCCTGTGAGGAGCCACTGAGGGAGCTGGGGGTGCTCAGCCTGGAGAAGGAGGAGACTCAGGGGTGCCCTCGTCACTCTCACAGCTCCTGAAAGGTGCCTGTGCTCAGCTGGGGCTGGGCTCTTTCTCCAGGCACTGACAGAACCAGAGCACACAGCCTCCAGCTGCACCAAGGGAAATACAGGTTGGATATCAGGAAGAAGTTTTTTACGGAAAGAGTGATAAAGTTCTGGAATGGCTGCCCAGGGAGGTGGTGGAGTCACCATCCCTGGGTGTGTTTAACAGAGCCTGGATGTGGCACTGGGTGCCAGGGTTTGGTTGAGGTGTTGGGGCTGGGTTGGACTCTTGAAGGTCTCTTCCAACCNCTGGGTTGGACTCTTGAAGGTCTCTTCCAACCCAGTGATTCTGTGAATTCTGTGAATTCTGTATGATTTTCAGAGCCAGCAGGATTCCCCTTTTCTCTCCTGGATGCTCCACTTGCTGCTGCTTTGTGCTTCCAGTTCCAGCTCTAGGAACAAACCC
>VYZP01019853.1:5250-42055 GCA_013400635.1 Hypocryptadius cinnamomeus
ACTTCTAGTTCCAAATTGACATAATCTTTATTTGCTAATCTGAGACCACATCTCCAAACATATTGAATGAATTGGGCAGTTCAGTAAGTTATATGTCTGCTTCAAGGCTGCTTAAATATGGAACTGTGGCTAACCCACTTGTTAGTATAATGGAGAACAGTGTTAATGAAACAAATCTGGGATTTGTATGCTAGTCCACTCCCTTCTTGCCCATTTGCTGGGAAATGAGATTACTAAAAGCAGTATGAGAATATGCTGTCAAATTTTTTTTTCAGTTTTTACTTCAACATCTTTCAAAGGTTGTATAGCTCTTGTCCTATACATCCTTCTACTCACTGGCAGCTAAAACCCTTTGCAGCTTCCCTTGCATTTTTAGAATAGCCAAGTTTAACTATTTTAGACATCATGGAACTTTCTTCATGCAGGAGGATCTAAGAAAAGAAACACTCCACAAGCAGTTTCAGCTGGTGAAGAAACGCACCAACACCAGCCATGTGATGCAGTATGGAAACAGAGTATGTATTTGGCAGAGCTTCCTGCTCAAATATATCTTCAAGCCTTTCTTACCCTATACTTTCATGCCTTAATCCAAACAAAAAACAGCTGTAAACTGTCAGGGTTGATTTAGTCATTTTTAGTCATGAGCTATTTCTCTTAGAAGACCTCAGCATTTAAGAGGTGATGATCCTGATGCTGAAGGAAATCAGCCTTGCATATGCTTTAATCCAAGAAATCACGGTACAAGTTGTCCTCCAAGCTCTGCCAGTGATTTGACATTTCAGTAAAGAAAGGTATTTACCACTTCTCAGGATATTATGAGTATAAGTGAAATGTTAAAAAATACAATGATCCCTCAAATGGGAAGAGCTAAGAGGTGATACAGCATTTACAGTAGTCCTATTATGCAACAGATTAAATACTTGTTTAAAAAAAATATGCAGTTACGTAACCTGGTAGCCTTTTTCCCCCCAGTGAGTTTTGGAAATTAAAGTTCCCTGATTTTTGGCAGCCTTTACCTCATTGTATTAAAAACCCAACATATGCATGCACACAGACACACACACCTACAACCCTGTTACCTCCTTTATTTTCTCTAATAGAACAAGTTTAGAGATTTAGGTTTGCATGGCAGACAAAGACAAAACTACCTCTTGAGGGTGATTGACAATTTCCATCTGCTTACTTTTTATCCTTCAGAGCATCTCCTCCATGAAGGTGATGCAGTTTCAGGGCATGGGGAAGAAAGCTGTGCCCATTTCTCTGCCACCTGTGGAAAACTATGACCTGACACCTAGTCCTGATGTGCCCTTTGCAATCATGAAACGAAAGCTGATGGCTACCAATGACATTTCTGAGGCTAAGAAGATTGCTGCAGAGATGAAAGCGTACCTGGAGGTAAGAAAATGAAAAATAATTGCTCATCAGGCCAGATTAACTTCTATCCTAAGAAATGGCAGAAGGAAAATCCCTGAAAGTCACAAAAATTACTCTTCAGACTGGTAACCTCTAGCTGCTGGTTTATTCTTCCTTTAAAATTCAGTGATCTGTTCCACAAGGCACATTCAGTAGTGATTATCTAGCCAAAAGGTAAGCAAATGCAAAAGTCAGTCTCACAGCTGTTATTAACAGGAAATTCCTCATCTGCATCCATGGGGATTCTTGTGGGGAAGGCTTAATCTTTGGTGTTAGAGAAACTCATGTCTCAGTAGAACTGAAACATCCCAAATCAAATAGCTCCAGCAGAATGGAAGTCAGTATTGGTGTTGGTGGTGCCTTCTTTCCCTGGTAAACAGTGGAAGGACAGTAAATAATTTTGGGTTCCAGGAATCTTGACTTTGTCAGTTTTCATTTGAGTGTGAAGAGACAAGTGCAAGAGACTGTGCTAAAAAACAAATGGCAAAATTTAATTCCCTAAAGAGCCTAAAAGTTAAAGGAGGATTAAAGAAATAGAAATTTCATTCCAAGTCTTTACATTAGATTTAGAAAAAGCATGTTTTAAGTTCTTTTTGGTTTATATACAGGTGAAAGAATTCATCCAAGAATCTGTGCAGAAGATAGTCACCGTAGTAACAGGATCAACAGAACAGACCAAGCAGATTCTGTCAGACAGACTGACCATCAGCAATTATGACTGTTACCAGTCAGCAGTGAACCACTTCAAAGCACATTGCTTCAACTGGCACTTGCCTGTGGTAAGTCACTCATTGGATATAACCTGATAAACAGGCCACAAAAACTAGCACAGTCATAGGCAGACCTGCAAAAATCAGCTTTTATTAAAAAGCTACCTTGGGGCAGTCACACAGATTAGATTTGGAGGAAGGGTAAGTAATGCTTTTGGAAACAATTTTTACTACACCTTTAGATAAGCAAGAAGTTTACTAAAACCCCCCCAAAAATAATATGTAATTTTTACTAGTTGTGCTGTTGCTTCTGTCAGTTCCCTCCCCAGAAATCCCGATGTTAAAAAAGTCATGTTGTATTTCTGCTTGAAACATCTCTGCTGACTAAACAGAAACACAACCATCACCACTATGAATTCATAATCTTGGTGCATTCAGATTTCTGTATTATGATATAGTATTATTCATAATGCCTTGCAGTAGCCTCGCTCCTATTTCCGTCATCTTGCTGAATTCTTGAGAACCACTTTTTAGTTTAGAGGCTTTATTACTGTTTGCTCTTCCTGGGATCCCAGCTGAGGATTCAAGTCGTGTTATTAGACTTCAGGTAAGAATAAGAAAGTCCTGATGGCAGGCAAGATAGCCTCTTCAGTGGATTTTTTCGTTTTGTTCTGTGGGATTTTAAGAATGTAATGGATTAGATGGTCTTGTGTATGAGGTCAATATCAGGTCAATGTTCAGCACAGCTGAATTTCCTAAGTTCAAAGATGTTAAATGGCTGAATTGCCTGAAGTTCAAAGAGCAAAGTGTGTAGAAAAATGATCCATTTAGCCCAGTACTAGATCATCAGTTGAACACCTTGGATCTTATAGCAGCTCTAAATTATTTCTACCATTTCATCTGGATAAACAATACCTGCTTTTCATCACTGAAATGTTTAACAATGTTTGTTTATTTCAGTATGAGTATGCACTGAGACAGCTGTATGCCTTGGTCAACCTTTGTGAAGGAGGATACCCCATTGACAGGTAATGAGGTTCCCAGATATGCCCTGTAGTTTTAACTGTGGCTAGAAGTACAAAAGCTAATAGGCAGATAAAGCTTAATTCTAGAAGCTTCTCACTTGTTCTGCTCTTGTTATCATTTTGTCCATAAATCACTCTAAATTTAGAAATGTTTGTTTTGACAAACATCATAATTTGTTCCCTCCCACTCATAATGATCCATGTCCCCATAACCCTTTAATTTCCTTACTGAGCCTCAGGGGGAATGACAGCCAGTCAGAGGATCCCACTGCACCACACAACATCAAACAAAACAGCATGACTGGTGCAAGGGCGTTGCCCTGTAACTCCTGCATGAGCTTACACTGAAGCCAGGCAGGGAACTGCTGTGTTTTCTGTGCCACCCCCTCAGCTGCTGGCTCAAAACACCACAGCACTGCTGGGTTCTGGTGATGAAAGAGAATATGGTGCTATGTCCTTCATGTGTGGGGCCTAATGTGGGGAAGTAATGTTCCAGGCTGACCCCTGTGGTGGTGCAATAGAGCCAAGGGCAGCATGGTGTTGGAATTCTGTCTTAGGAATTTGTGGTAGAGGTTGGGATCCCAGCTTGTGAGTCATGCAAGAGAAGTAAAAGGGAGAGAAGAAAGCAGAAGGGTAGGGAATGTGAGGATGGACTGGTAGTTCAAAGAGTGCGTACATGCAACTCAGGAGGTGAAGAACTGCTGCCGCACTCCTGGTGGCAGCCCACTGCAGTCAGTTTGGGAAATAGTTTGAGGGCAGAGTACCTGAAAAGTTATTCATCATTATTGTTCTCTGTTGCAGAATATGCCTGGCCATGAATCGGGTGTGCCTTGGGTATTGATGGAATCAACAGTCCTGAATGTAACCCTTACTACAAGTGATAACTTTTCATAGCTGTCATAATCCAGACTTTATGTGCATGCAACCTGGAGAGAGTCAGACACTGTACTGGAACTGTGCTGGGAGCTGAGGCAGCAGACCATGAGCAGTGCAGCACTTGCCAGTGCTCTCCCCTGCACCCCCACCTGCTGACAGCCTGCTGCTTTGAGAGAGGCGTTTTGGCAGACCACCTGGAGCTTTCAAGATGGATAATTCTTTTGAAAGCACAATGCTCTTAGGAATCTCTGGATCAACACTACAAGCCACCTATGTGATTGCTAAATCCATCCTAAATCTAAACACTGAGTCATTAATTCTGGGGTTTTTTTTAATACTCTTGCTAACTCTTAACTTTTTTTTAAAAGTTAATGAATGCCATTACAGTGACTAATTTGCAGATTGGTTGAAGAGTGAAGAAACCAAAGCTTGTTCTTTAAGTTTTAACTCCTTAACAGTTTAAAGATATTAGTTGCATATGGGAGCTGTTTGATGTGGACAGCACAGTTAAATGTTGAACAGTAAAAATTTTTGTGAGTAGAAAGCACTGTTTCCCAAAGAAAAACAGAAATATCTAATGCTGTAAATTTAGCACCAGTATGCTGTAATTAATTGTGTATACTCACAAACCTGTGGGAAGTCATGGAGTACAGGAATTGCCTGTGAATAAAAATAAAGTTGACAGTTTGATCCACCCACAGTGCAATAGTGTTGGACATGTTGTGTCTTGAAAATGAAGGCGAGCTAATTAATTCCATGACATGCATTACAAAGTTAATCTATCTGTAAGACTCATAAGGCAGGTACTCTCAAAAACACCTGCACAAGCAAACCAACAAAACCTGAAACCAACCCCAAAACTCCAGCCTAAAAGCAACAACAAAGCATGTAAAGCCCCAGATCACACTTGAAGGTTCCACTCCTTAGAGGTGACTCAGTAAAGGACAAGTATGGCGAAATTAGAGGTTGTGAGATGATCCACAAAAGTTTCAGGTTGTCCACAGCTTTTTACAGGTGGAGACAGGATACAGAAATATTTCAGAGTTATTTTCAGTGTGTTAAGATACGCAAAATTACCTCATCTCCATGTGAAAAGAATGAAGTCTGACAAAAACTGAAGAGAGACTACCTCTGGGTAGCTCCACACAGAGGAAAGGGGTTGTAGAGGTGTAACTGCTAGTTTTATATAAAGAAGAGCTAGGTAAATTTACAGATGAAAGGTAATTAATTAGGCAATTAATAGATGGAAGTTTGCACCTTGGGAGTTTTTGAAAGTTATGTGCTGCTTTTGAGTTGCTTCTTGTTTCTTCTCAGCTGTAAAGTTGGGGTTTTTTTAGCAGAAATCTAAAAATAAGAGTATGAAATTCATGACTGCCTGAATGTGTTGTAGTTGTTTCCCTGATGGCAGGAGGAAGGGCTGGCCCCACACACAGCTCTTAGTCATTCTTGCTGCTGTCATGAAAGAAAGCATACCAAGATCTTCCAAACACTTGGAAAGAAATTACTCTTTCAAAGCCCTGTTTGAATATATACATTCAGTCTGCTGTTTTACTCATCTCTGCTTTTAGAGTTGTTCCCTGCCCTAAAAATCCAGACTGCTTCTCAAGCACTTAGCATCACCAATTCATAGGTTTAACTTTTTTGCACCTTTTATATATGCCCATCTTTCTGCTGAGGGATTCAGAAGAGGCTTTTGTTTTTCTGGATTTTCACATCAGAGGTTAAAAAAGAGACCTCCATGTTCCTTGTAGATGGTGTCACTTTACAACCAAGAGTCTCCAGCCATAGTACATAGACCTCAAAAAGTAATTATCAGATGAGAAATCAGCTGCTAGCATGTTTTTATTTTCACACATCACTGACACCCTGGTGGTACTTGTTATCATCATGTGCCCTGACCTTCCTGCAGATCCTTGTATCTCTGAGGATGCAAAGCCGAAATGTGGGAGTGGGATTTTGTTCTCTTTTCCTCTTCCAAGTGATTTCCATAGCTTCACCATCCTAAATGGCATACCCCTTCTCTCAGGTATGTGGCAAACTGAAAGACAGACACTGAAGATGTCACTGCACCTACTGTCTGAGATGGAGCAGGTTCTCATGCGTGCTCTGAATTTTCACTTCGTATCCAGAGACCCATTTCATTTTCAGTCAATCAGAGAACAGCCCCACAGGAAAAAAAAACCAATAACCTTCACTGCACTGATCAATACATTTGTTTTAAGGCCTCCAAATGACATCACACAGACTTAGTACCTGCATGGCAGGCTGTTTATTTTGTGATGGTAATAGAATCTAATGAGAAAATAATTTTAGGATTGTGCAAGGTCAGTCTTACGCCAGAGTATCCTGTGGTGAGTTGGGCAAGTACAGACACCCTTACTCTTCCTGCAGGCATGCAGTTGCTCAGCCTATCATTCCTAGAATGTTGGGATGCTGGAATGCAAAATATGGAAAACTGTCAGGCTTCTAGCAAATTGTCACCAGCAGGCAAAACAGGGCAAGGTTGAGGCTGTGTTATTTACAAAAACAGCATAAGAGTTGTACCTGTAGCCCTAGGGAAGACTGTTGTGCACTGCAACCAAGGCTTCCTGTCCTCCTCGTCCTCCCTTGTTGCTAAGAATGGAGTCCAAGGCCCTTTTCTGACCATGTGCCAAATCTGTCGTGTGTTTCTACTCAACATCCTGCTGCACAGGATCACTGCCTTTCCTTGTAGAGGACCTGGAGGGCAGGTCCATGATCAGCCTCCAGGGTACACCATGTGCTGGCTACTTCTGTACAATGCAAACTCAGATGGACACAGCTTTGTTCAGAGCATCAGTAACCACCCTCCCTTCCTTACCAGCGATAAAGCAGAAAGCAGTTCACCTGAATTGGAGATAATGCACTTCTTTAGATATTCCAGTAAGCTGTATTGTTACAGCTCTCTTCAAACTAAGTTGCATCTTGTCTCATCAGGACAGTTTAAGCTAAGTGCTGAGCACCCATGGCCATCTCGGCAGGAGGCTCAAGGCCTCTCATTCTTGTGCTCAGCCTCTGTCTGTGGGAACAGGAGTGGAGAGGCAGCAGAGGAAAAGAAAACTTAAGCTGAAGTGCTGACTTAAAGCAGCATTTTTTGCCAAGAGCTCAGGAAATTCTGAGTCAAGCTGTTTGCTTCCTAGGGGCACAATACCCCAAAAGATGTGGAAGACAACAAAAGGGCTACAATTCTGTAAGCCTTGTACCACAGGCAGAGCTGGCCAGTATCCCACAGCCTGCACAGCAGCTGGATAGGAGGAAAACATTTTTCACAGTGCAAGGTGTTAAAATGCAGGACTAGGGCCCCAGGAAGGCTGCATGACCCTGGAGACTGCAGCACTGAAAGGATGAGGCTCTTGGGAGACAGCCCTATTTGAACAGGGATAGGACTGGTGACCTCTAGGGGTCCCTGCCAGCCTCAGTCACTCTACAAGCCCACAGTAAAAAGCCAGTCTTGTGCCACATTTTGAAGTACAATTTTGTGACTGGAGCATGAAGAGGCCCAAAAACTCTTGAATTCAGCATGGAAACTGCCTTTGATCTCAATGGCTTTTATTTTAGGATGAACTTGACCTGCCAGTGTCATTATTTCAGTGAATTATTTACAAATTGTGTCACTGGGTGCAAACTGGAGCTGAATCAGCTCTGTGCATGCAGTGGCCACACCAGCTGGTTGTTTCTGTGCAGAAGTTGCTGGATTCAGCAGGTCTCCCTGTTCCTCTCTCTCACACTGGGATCCATTCCTTGTGAGTCAATGAGTGATCATTGCACAACGTTTCTCTGCAAATGAGTGTTTGAAGAGGCCTTGGCTGGATTGCACAACCCTACTTGGTCAATACATCCTGGAACACTCCTGTCTGCTGAGAGCTCACACGAGGGCTGGCACATGAGTAACAGCATGACTGTCTTGACTAACCAGGGGAGGCCACAGATCACCAGGCTGGGCTGCTTCCTCTTTTCTTGGGATGCAGCATGAGGAAACCCCATGGAAAAGCCAATGAACAAAATCCCATGGAGCCTTTAAAAACACCCATTTCATTACCACACTTGACTTCTCTTTCTCACACCATCCAAAATGCCAGATACCTCCCCAAAGCAAGGCAGGATCCTGGGCACCAATGTCCAGAGGAAGGGACATGCTGAACTGCTCCAGCAATCTCCATGCTGGAGAATCAGTGCTTTACCAGGGTGACCAAAACAACAGCATGTTTGTTCCAGAATGTTTCTGTGTGACCCTGGTGCAGGCAGAGCCTGAGTGCCACCACTGAGCTGTGAGCAAGGAGAATCTGTGACAGATTCTCTGTCATCCAAATACCATCATATGGGTCAGCATATGCCATGACACATCTCACCCTGCTTTTGGCCCACAAGAGCAAAAACTTCAGCACATCACCTATCTGCCCCAGAACCTGGTATCCAGGGCAACAGTCCAGATTCAAGATTCACCCACACGTTTTACAATTTTCAAAAGAATTTTTATGACAGCTCTTCCTCCAACTCAGAGAATGTGCTCGAGAACTCCTACCAGGACACAGGGCACATTTTTCTCAAACTTCCTTTCCATGAGAAGTCACTGAATTTCAATAAAGCTTAGTAGTAAATAAATTTACAATTTTCATTTTTTTTCTCTACTTGCATATCCTTTGATATTATCTCATTTCCAGAGTGTTTGTAAGTACTTCTTTTCTCATTCGCAATATTTCGAAAGGAAATTTCCTGAATTCAGAAAGGGAAACGGAATTTTGTGACCCAGAAAACAAAGGCTTACAAACACTCTGGAAAGGAGATAGGATCCAATGAAATCCAACCGAAAAAAACCAAAAAACACCAGGAAATTGGGACATTTAGTGACTACCTGAAAATGGTCTGGGAGGAAATCAGCTGCAGTGCAATGGGTCAAAAGATGCCAAAACTAAGCTCACAGATGTTGCAAAAGCTGGAGAAAAAATCAAGGCGGAAGACACACCTTTGAGGGGAAGATACGAGAGACATGTCATGGATACTGGGGAAAAAAAAAATTGTCGCCAAATGGAAAGCCATCAAAAGTCATGGCATGCCATCAAGTGCAGGGACATGGAACAAAGCTTACTAAAATTCATCCCCATTCCAATCCTGGAAACAGTAAAGAAGCACTTGCAAACACTCTGGAATAGAGATACCACCAAAGGAAATGCAATTGAAGAAAAAAAAAAATTGGGAAATTTAGTGACAACAACACAATGGACCAGGATTACATGTCGTGCAGTGCAATGGGCCAAAAGATGCCAAAACTAAGCTCACAGATGTTGCAAAAGCTGGAGAAAAAATCAAGGCGGAAGACACACCTTTGAGGGGAAGATACGAGAGACATGTCATGGATACTGGGGAAAAAAAAAATAAAATTGTCGCCGACCTGAAAGCCATGAAAAGTCATGGCATGCCATCAAGCGCAGGGACATGGACCAAAGATTGCTCAATTGGTCCCTACTGAAATCCTGGAAAGAGAAAAGAAGCTCTTACAAATGCTCTGGAATGGAGATACCATCAAAGGAAGTGCAATTGAAGAAAAAAAAAAATTTTTTAAATTGCATTTCATATGATCATATGTCCTTTCCAGAGTGTTTGTAAGTCTTTCTTTTCTGGGTCGCAAGATTTTGTTTCCCTTTCCAAAAGGAAATTTCATTTCATCCAAAATACCATCATATGGGTCATCTCCCAGTTTATGTTCCCTGAGAAGCGACAGCTGTGGCCACGTCACCCCTGTACTTCAGAGATGTATGTTTAATGAAATGTTGCTGGTGGTTTATATGATGGGGCCAAACAAGCCAATTGCTCACAGCCTCTGAGCACACTCTGCTCTGCACTGAGCCCTAGCACAGAGATTTTCTTCCAAGCAGCTCACAGCCAGGCATAGTAATTTGCATTACTATCAATAATCCCTGGGTTTGGGAGAGCCATGGCAGCTCTTGCAAATCAAATCAGAGCTTTGCAGTTGTTATGCCAGAGGAAAACGTTGCATGTGCAATTTGAGAAAAGCCCACACAAATTCAAAGAATCAAGGCATTCCTTGCATTTAAAACCTGGAATCTGCAGGTCTGATTTTGGGTCTAGACATTAGTAAATTTAGGTCTGAGCCCATTCAGATTGCAGTGATTTAGCACTCTTTCCACAGTCTCCACTGACCAGCTCTATCCCATACTTCTCCCTAGCCCCAAGGTCAGCTGGTACCTCAGATGTTGCAGGACACTGAGGTGCTGGAGTGCTTCACTTCATCAATCAGTTACTTGACCCTGGCTGGTGCAAAGTCCAGTTGCTTTGCAGAAATATCCAGCAGATCAGTCCTAGCTTCTTTCCTTCCATGTTTCTATTTTAACCTCTTACCCATCAGATTACTTTTAGGTAATTGACTCATTGACTGTAAATGTTATAATATAATGATAACCTGATCAGGCCAAGGATCAGGGGAGCATCAGGGGAGGCTCCAATCCTCCCCTGGACATCTGGCACATTCCTGGCAATGGGGACAGGCTGGGGGACAGGCTGAGGGCAGGGAAGCTGGAGACCACTCGTACTGCAGCATCAATGGGGCAAGGGCTGACAGCCCTGGGAGGCTGAAGTGGGGTCCTGGACCACGGGCAGGGTGGGGAGGCACTGGGGAGGCACTGGAGACAGCCACACCTGTGTGAGTGCCCTCAGGGCCCTGAGAGCAGCATCACCTCCCAGATTGGTACTAGAAACTTGTGTCTTAGGTTTAGCCCCAGCATCCCAAGTGCCACCCTGAGGGCAGCCCAGGCTGCCAGCAGGAGCACACAGCCCTGCAGGAGGGTGATGGCAGCATGAGGGAGGGCTTCAGCTCTGGCATCCTGCAGATGTGCTGCCCAGAGGCAAGGCAGAGGTGCCAACAGCTGCACATAGCAGAAATAACCATGACTTCGGAGTCAGCTGTGCTGTCACGCACTGCAAGCTCTGCACGTGATATCCTCAAAACCAACATTGCTGTTATTCACTGTTCCTCATTCTTGGTAGTTGTCCTTTCCCAACAAGATGTGCACACAGCCCATGCTGGCAGATGTACAGCACTGGTTTGCTATCTGCATGCAGATTTGGCTACAGCTGGGGCACGTAGACACGGACATTTATTTCAAGCCCTAGAGACTGAGAGAGGGACCAGCTTTATGTAATACCCTTTTATCCTTGGAGCTTCAGGAATAAGGCAGAGACCTTGGGCAACTTGGCCCAAGGTGTCCTAAATCTCTTTTGAATGTTATTGGGAGGAAACAATAGCAAGTCTGAGTAAAACACCATTTTGTAATCAGGGCTTTGCTAGGCCTGATTCTAAGCTGGTGGAGCTGCAGTGGAGGTTACTGGCTTCCTGCACACAGACAACCCAGTCTTTTGTGTTTGCAGTGGGAATCTTGCCTGTGTGAAGGCACCCAGAAGACACAGGCCTGTCTTGCAACTAGGGCTCCTGTTTCCATTATTCAATCCTGAAAAATTATTTTCAAATTCAATGAAATGCATTTTTGCATTGATTCAATATATTCTGTGGGAATTTGTTTGTTCAGGGAAATTTAAGTCTTCAATGACTGAATGACTAAAAGCACACATAGCAAGGAGAATTAGAAAGTTCCATCTGCAACAGCCTGAATTTATTAAAGTAATAACCTGGTGGGAATTACAGGTAGGATAACACTTGTGAAAATGACAGCCATATAAAAAGGGATTGGTATTTAATTCTAACTCCTTTTGGCTTTCAAATTTTAATCTCGTTTGATACACTGGGCAAATTATTAAGTTCTTTACAAAGGCTTATTTTAAAATAATTGCACCATATCACACATTAAAATAAATATACAATTAACCAGACACTAAGAAACAACCAATGGTGAATAAAACTGCTGTACATGTAAAACTGATGGTGAAGACTTTGAATCTTTAGGAAAAATACATTGACAAAAATGCCTATGCTACCTGATTTGAGTGACAGAGAGAAGGCAAAAAACCTATTCTTAGTGAAAGTACAGGGTCATCTTGCACTGTTTATAATTATGTGGATTTCAAAGGCAAAGACATGTTGTTGACAGCAAGACAGAGATGAAGCTCTGCTACACGTGGCAACCCTATGCCATTGAATACATCAGACAAGACCCAGTTTATTCAAACTGGGTGAACAGATACCATAAAGCACAAACACAGTCTTACCTCCAAACAGACTGAGGTGTGTGCAGGCCTTTCAAAGGCCTTGTGCACAGATGTGATTCACACCTGCCATAGTTTATTATAAAGTAAATGTCCACCTTTTTGCAAGATCTCTGGATTTTCTCTACTGTTCATTTACATTCTGCAGTGTTGGCTGGTTGCAGCTGAGAGGTTCTGAGGCTTGATACTTGGAGTTTTCCAGAGGATGAATGTTCTCCTGAATGCTCCTTTTACTTCTGCAAATGACCTCTACTGAGAAATGCCATGTGATCAGACACCATCCACAATTAGCCCATCTGCCCTATGTTGAAGACCACACTCCAGAGGACTTCCAAGGTCTGCAGATACCAGAGGATCTCACAAGGTAAATTATCCAGCTCTTCCAGGATGACAGCAAAGACAGAAAAAAAGCAGCATGGCCCTTAGGAAAAGTCCGATTCTTTGACAATTAGAACTGGCGGGGTTTTATGGTCAATTGGTTTATAAATAAAATGGAAATCTTTCTTGCTTTCGCTCTTCAGAAGGGAGGCTTTGATATGGTGTGGAAGGGCATCTTTGTCCAGCTGCAGCCACTGGTCATCAACATAAACAAAGAGTCCATATTCCTCGGGATGGGACACTTCAAACTTCTCGGCACACTGCTGGCTCAGCTGCTCAGCTGTGGTATCGCGACGGGAAGCAAGTGTCCTTGATTGACCACTGATTTCCAGAAAGGAGATACAGATGAAATCCTGAAGAGAAACATGAGGAGAGACCTTGCAGTTAACACAGTAACCTAGGACTGAAGGAGGAAGAATTCAGTCACAAAGTTCTAGCTGCCTAGAGCTCCCAAATATCCTCCAGTCATTCTCCAGTGTCCTAGTTATTCTCTCCTTTCTTCCCTCTGTCAGGCTCTGAATCAGCAAATACTTTAATAAGCACTTTACCAAATAATCAGCACCATAAAGACACTGAAGTTAAAGCACTCTTTTCTGATTTTACTGAATATCCTTAGAGAACGATCTGCAATGGTTCATCCTCCCATCTTTTTACAGCTCCTGAAGAAAGGGTTTGCAAAGAAGCGACAGACAAGAAAACCAGACCAGAAATGTCAGAAATCTGGTCTGAAAACACCCTGTTTCCCAGAAATGGGATAGGGCTAGCAGTGTGGTGGCCTTGAAACTTCACAATCACCCGAACAGCATCTTGAAAGTGTGTCCTCTGAACTTCCTTCCATCAGTAAGGAAATAGCAGAAGTTATGCTGAGAAGGCTGATTTACTTGTATCCTGTTTCAGGCAGTAACAACTGTTGTGACAGATTTCATTTTGCCATATACATAAGGAACAGACTCCAGAGAGCTTTTGGTCACAGTGGAACCTGTGTATTTAATTTGCATCTGTGAACTCCAAAACAAATCCCATTTTGTTCAGAAAATAATGAGGTTCCCTGGCAGAAGGGGAATTTTCAAATTCATGGACTATGGGCTTCCAAACTACATTTAAGGAGTATTACTGCAGTGGATTGAGGCAGGCAGAAGGATGGACAGAGGCCTGCTGAACATACCAGCAAGTGGTTTAGCTCTGCCAGAACGGGCTTTCATGTCTCTGATACTACCCCTCATTCAAAGGGGTGGAAAATGGCCCTTCAGCTGCTGGAGGTGGTGGGAATCTTCTGGGGAAATGTGTCATTTGCTTGCTCAGCTATTATGCTCCATGCTAGGTACTTCTATGAGCTACCGCTGCCAGAGCAGCACTCAGGGCTGGATGGATATTTGCTGAATCTCATACACCATTCAAGGTTTCTGACATCATCAGGGACTGGTTTGACTGCAATATGGGAAACCTGTTCAACTCCATGCTTTCACATGGACTACTCTCCCCCACAGGAGACTTTTCCCTGGCTTTCCCCTTGGCATGCACAATTTTCAGTTCTGCACTCTGAAAGCACTACAGAACGTGAGACGTGGCCTTTGCTGCCTCCCTGTGGGTGATAATTTGATCACAGCACATGGGGCTGGAAGGGTATCCTGCCTACCTGGACCAGTCTCATCATGGCTGGAGGCCCAGAGCACTCATCTGTCCTGGGACCTTCTCCCACTGGTACACGGGGAGATCTTTGCCAGGCCATGCACAGCATGGGCTTCAAAACTGACCTGACCTTGATAAGTCTTTCCTGCTGCCAGACAGGCTCTGGAAGATGCTTGACTGACTGGTTCTCGGGATGAGTCAGACCCCCCCTACAGCTTTATGCCATCTAGAAGCAGCCCTGCATAGCCTGCTCACATCTCAGTGTAGCCCTTGATTTCCCCAGGCATTATGGGCGATCATTAATGGGCATTATGAGCTGAGTCCCAACCACAGCTTCCACATGCAAAGGCACCTAGCACACCTCTTTGAGAATGAACAAAAAAATAACTTTGCAGTTATATTTAAAACTACAATATTATAAGGGTACTTCAAGATTTCAAAATTTATTTCATACGTAGTATGTATTTCAAATGTGGTGTGTTTTTTAAGATCTGGAAATCTTGCCCCAGATGTACTCTTCTTTTTTAATAGTGATTTCAATTAATTTCATCTAAAAGTAATTACCATATTGAAGATTTCTAAGTATGGAGAAAGCATGCAGGCTTTTCCCCTAGGATATAATGCTGGCTACCTGCACTGATGAGCGGGAAGCCCGGGCCTTGTTCAGCGTTCTCCGTCGCTCCCAGCGGTGGATGGAGTCCTGAACCTCCACGCTCAGCTGCCGTGTCACAGGGATTTTGTCATAGTTCTTGATATGCTCCAGGACCCCGTAGGTTGTGGTTAAATAATAGGAACCTGCAAAAGGTGAAAGTCTTGTATGAACATCACACCTTCATGGGCCATCCAGTCCCGCTCCCACCCTGCTTGCCGGTGCCCACACGGGGCATCTGTCTGACCCTTGGGCTGCTGGTGCCTTGCTGGAGGGAGTGCAGGGGTCACAGGTGTTAGCCGAGTGAAGGACACCCTGTGACCAGCGTCCTCCAGCCCCTCCTCCTGCTGGAGGGACACATCAGTGTGTTGCTCCCCGTGTGGAGCAACATATCAGTGTTGCTGCCCTGACTGCTGCGACTGTAGATGTCCTGGGAGAGAATGCAGGTTGAAAGGAAAGACCTATAAAAACTGCTTTCACAAACAAGCCCTAGACACAGATGTTTATTCTTTGGGCCATGGCTGTCTTTTTGTTGTGTTTGATAGGGCCCACGCAACAGGTCTGTAACCTGGGCTCCTGAGCAGTCCCCACAATGCAGGGAAATAGAAATAATAGTAGATTACTGCAGGAGAGGCACAAAGCCTGGATCCAGCCCCCCAGCTCCAGCTACACTACTCGCATGTCTGGATTTCAGGGCTCCTGTTGAGGGATGTCTCAGACCTGCAGGACAAGTTATCCTCTGTTCCTTCCATTCTCTATTGACTACGCAGGCATTCCAGGCGTTCACCTGCAATTTCTGGACTGTTCAGGACCGCGGGATAAATCTTGGTAACGCAGAGAAACAGGGCAAAGTGGCAAAAGCCCCTTTCCCTCAGAACGCCGTGGCTGCTGTGGCGCTGCTTGCAGCGGGAAATCAATGACCAACGGCAGCCACAGGGCGGCAGCTGGGGCCTGATAAAAGCCGGCTGCAGCCACAGAGCTGCAGGTAAGCCCTGACAAGGACAGACACGCTGCTCTGCTTGCAGGGCAGCCCCGAGGCGGGGCTGATGAAGGGCTGATTCCCAGCTCCGCCCTCAGCTGGCACCGGGAGGCTCGGGCCCGGGCTGGGGCAGAGTCCGCCCGCGGAGCTGGGCCATCAGCAGGCCATGCCCTGCTCCGGCCCCGGCACCCGGTGCCTGGCAAACGGGGACAGCTCACTCCTGTTTCGGCCGAGTTTCACCCCAACCGCAGTGCCTATAGATGGCACTCGCACATAGCCCATCCCTCCGCAGCCCGCCGGCTCCCCAGGCCACGCCGAGCCCATGGGCAGCGCGGCTGGCTGCTCCAGGGAGGCAAAGGCAGCACTTGATTTAGGAGCAGTATTTTTAGAGCACCACGAAAGTTTTCTGTAGGAGAGGAGAGACCAAGACACTGCCATTTGACTTCCTGTGCTCTGGTGGATCGATAAGGAGTGTCCTACAGTTTTGAAGGGTTTTGCCCAAAACGCTCATTTTTTTTTTTAATGTCTCCCACAAAGAGGTGCTGAGAATAGACTAAGAAGTCTGAAAGTGCCACTTTTCTCCTCTTAAATACGGTTACTAGCCTCCTTTGTCTGTCATTCAATATTTCTCCTCTTCTGGCTGAGTCAGAGGTAGCTGTGATGGGACCGGGAACAGGGTGTATCCCTTCCCTCAGAACCTTGGGAGGAAGAGCTCTGAGTCCCCCACAACAGGAATTCATCACAACATTTTTAAGAATTAAGTTTTTACCCACTTTCAATTTCTCCATTTCCATCAATTTGTTCCCCACAATCTGTCCTTGCCTTTGCTCCAGCATTCAGCATCACCATTGCTATTAAATTAATTCAGAGTGTATTTTTCATTTGGAGGCAAAATTGAAGTGATTTTATATATTGATTTATGCAATTTCACAGTTTTTTCACTTCTGCTTTACTTCTTTCCCTTTGATTTCTGTACCTGAACACTTTTTGCTATTCAACTTTGAAAGACCTGACTCAAGTTAACTTTTGCCAGTTCTACACTTTGCAGTCTCAGAGCTGTCTTCACTGAGATATTCTTTTTTGACCCCCATTCCTCATATTTGCAATTACTCCTACTGTTCTTTCTGATGTGATTATTCAGTCAGTTTGATTTTGATTTAGAACTCCCTCACAAAATTTTTCCTTTTGACTGGAGTGCACATTTCACAAAGTCTTTGCATCTTTTTTTGCTAAGAGAACTTCCAGCCATCTTTGCTTTTGATATCCTGAGCTCCCCAACCCAGATGACTTCAGTACCCAGCCTGGTAGTGTGCCCCTTTGGAATGTAGAACCTGTGTGCAGAGTAGTCACCAAAAGCAGCTTGGTTATGTCCACAAAATGCTGCCCTTCAGCTAACTTTTTTTTTCTGCTAAGAATTCTTTCCAGCAGAAAAACTAGCTTGTGCAGAAACACCTTACTAATGTACTGTATTGCCACTAATCATCTTATTAATACTTACTTTTGTCCCACTCTGCACAGTGCTGGGATGACATGTTTAGTTTCAGACTTATATCCTCATTTAATATAAATAAAATTAGTCTGCTGTTGTTCATCCAGGACTCCTTTCTAGAACCTCAATACTTACCAAAGTAAAGTGTAAAATAAACCCCATTTTATTGGTTTAGTGACTACTTGGTGATAAATTGTCTGTGTTCCTAATTCAGAGTGTGTAATTGTCACTTGGGAAGCATGTGCTTTCCAAGCTATATTTAAGAAACTAGAGGCCCACTGGGGTATTTATCTTTTTGATAACAAAGGTCTTTAGTCACTTCCAAACTCAATATTCCTCTCTAACCTAACTTTATTTTCTCTGTCTCACTATGATGCTCAGTCAGAGAACATTGTCAGAAGGTTCATTCAAATTTAGGAGTAGAGTGACCATGAGAAAGAGCCCTCAGGCATACAAAGCAGTTTAAGAAATGTGTTCTTTTCTCACCGGAATAAATAAAAGTATCTGCCCAATTTTTTTTGCAGCAGCTGTTTAATTTTAGCAAAATTCTTCCAGCTTTTCAGCCTTTGGCCCAAGTAACACAAGACGGCTCTGTTTAGGTTGCTAATCCAGCACCTCAGTTATCATTTATGATGAGTCCTTGCATTTCTAGTTTGTGTCTTAAGGCACTGCACTGCTAAAAGAAGTTAAAGTGCTGGGCAATAATTTTAGAGATTCAGATTTGAAAAGATTGGCCAAAGTATTGTCCACAAAATCTAGCCAGAGCCCTGCTGCCCCACTTTCACAAGCACTGAAGTGGGATAAATGATGATTTCCAAAGTGAATATCCCGTGAGCAAACCCTGTACCCTTACCTTCTCCTAGCTGCAGAGCAGGGTCCATGAGCTCCATCATATACTCCACATTCAGAAGGACTTCAGTCAAATTGCAGCGGGCCAACACATACATGAGCACAGGAAGGAAGTCATCTGCACCATAGGGCTTCCCTGAGCAAAGAGAAACACAGTGTGGTCCCAATAACACCAAAAAATCGTGTTCCCACACAACAGCGTCAGATTCTCACACAGTGAGTCCTTTGCAGACTTCAGCTTATGTTACCTGAAGAGTTACAGCTCAAAAGCACCAGCAAAAATGCTGAAAACAGAAATTTAGGTCACTTAAAAAGTAAGTAAACTTGCTTCAAGCCCAAAGTAGGATCTTGAAAATTAACTGGAGAAATATAAACTTAACTTCATTGATGACAAACAACTGGCAATTTTTGAAGAGTGCAAAGGCTTCCAGCTTATCCCTCTGATTTGATACTGACATCAAGACTGCAGTTCAGGTTGGCAATATTAGTAGGGAAGTTGTCTACATGCATTAGGGGTATTTATTCTCTTAGACTTACTCTATGTGTGATACCAAAAACCAGAAAATAGAATTTGAGACAGTGGTTTTAGGACTAGGGACTTCCGTGTTTATATCCCTTCAGAAGGCAAAACATCACACTACATGATCCTAATTAAAACAGTCTCCCAAGAGCTAGGATCCAAGAGGAATCATCTTTCTAACTATGCTGTCTAGCTAGTAAAACAGAAAGATTTTTACATTGGACTTTAACCTGGTTTTTGAAATTGCTGTACAGCAGATGCTCAGGATTTCTTGTGCTTAAAACATTCATATCAACTAAGTTAACAAAGTGATCTAATAGACAGTCTGTAAGAGTTCTTTGGGATCTCTAAGGACAAAAAAAAGCATGCTAAGTCACAATTATAAATAATTACTAACTTAAAATGGAATCCAAACTGAAGCTTCCTTGCATAAACCACAAAGCACACAGGGATAAATTTTTTTCATTTGAAAGATACTTTCACTTTCAACCAACATGTCATAAAGTCATCATGGAAAACCCACAATAGCAAGTTTTTTACCAGACCAACCTTCAGAGTTGACCACTCCTCTTAACCTACTCTGCTTTCATTCTGAATGTCTTTCACCAGACTGTGGGGAGGTTTTTTCTTACCTTGGATATGTTGCACTTGGATATGTTGGTTTTATGGACTATGTGTGTCTCACTTGAGAAGTGCTTTTCTCAGCTCAAGGAATCAAAGCTACCCTTGATGTAGTTTTGGTGAAATTATGCTCTAGCCATTTTTGGCCCATAAGGCACATGCTCTTCCATGGTAGGGCATACATTCCTATTTCTCAAATGTTCCCACTGACTTATTTCAAATATTTGCCATGAGTCAGATTTCTTTTTTTGTCATTCATAGCTGACGCAGATTCTCCACCGGCAAAGAAAGATATTCCTCTGAAGCCTCAAATAAACATGAGCTTAGCCCCTGATTTAAAAAAAAAAAAAAGTGTAGGTTTGAAATAAACCCAGTAATACATCTAGTGAACAGAGAGTT
Organism: Hypocryptadius cinnamomeus; assembly: GCA_013400635.1. NCBI lineage: Eukaryota > Metazoa > Chordata > Aves > Passeriformes > Zosteropidae > Hypocryptadius > Hypocryptadius cinnamomeus. The sequence goes on from VYZP01019853.1 coordinate 24,981, forward strand.
GATCCATTTAAAACAAAGAGTTAGAGAATGAGAGATCATCAGGGCAGTAATTCAGTCTGTTTCTAACGGAGCCCACACACGCCACAACAGACTATTTATTTAATGAAAGCTGGATTAACGCTTTCAATTCTGATTGCTTTATTATGGCTGCCTTTAGTTAAAAGACACAGCTTTAGGTCTTCAACGAAACTATAAATGGACTTCATTGTTCCATTGACATCTGTATGGACATTTTTTTGTCTGTTGTTCCCTTGGCTTATGTCTCTGTGAAAGCTTTAGCTCTGTGAAGGGTCTAATTCATTACTGTCATATACATTACCTTAATGCAAGCAGCTTAGTATTACAGCTGTTTAATATTTTCCAGGGAGAAAAAAAAAAAAAAAAAAGATGACAAAACCAAGACATGAAAATGTAATAGAAAATCTTCACAGCAAAAAGGCCTATTCTCCTTTTGCTCCAAGTACACCAGAGGCCAGCAGTTCTAATTCAGACTAGCATAAAGGAATACAAAATACCAAAGATTTGTTAGTCTCATTTTCCCCTTCATTAAAAACTTCTTTGTGATCTAGTAGTTACAGATCAGTGGCATGGATAGAGTGATTCTAGTTTCCTTAAGGCCAAGGGATTTCCAGTGCAACACCAATAGCAGAATTTCCCTACTACTTCTCTTTCATGACTAATTCATGTCATATCGATAAGGGCATCAAATAAAGTTGCTGCTTAACAATATAAATTCCTATTCACTGGAAAAAAAAAACCCCTGGGTTGTTTGTTTGTTGCTTGGTTGGTTGGTTGGTTGGTTGCTCGGTTGCTGGCTTTTTACATGTCACCAAAGCAGATAATGAACAGAGGACAGAATGACCAACTAATGCAGAATGGAAACAGCAGCTTGGAACTAAACAATTCCATGTCCCCATTCATCAACTTCTGGTGTCTGCAGAAGTGAAAGTTAGAGGAAAATTCTCAAGAATGCCTACAGAATCTCTCTGTTTCTTTTTTGTTGTCTGAGAAGTGATTGTACGTACAATCATGCATAGAGACAATTCTTTTTCATGCTGTTCATCTCATTTCTATAAGCTGATTTGACTGCTCTGCCCTCCAGTTCTTGGTATAAACTCTTCTCAACTTTAAGACTTCATGGAAATATTATTGGACTCCCAGCTGTTTATATGCCTTAAATATGAAAAGCTGATCTACAGATTAATAATAAATGCTGAGCAGGGATGACTCAGGTCTGACTGAAATAATGGAAAGAACACATGTTCCATGTGCTGTATGCTCACAACCTGTGCAAATTACTAGATATCACGTTAATCCACCTATGGCTGTATGTCACCCAGTTTTAAACACCCATGCCATAGCAAAAGCTGAAGTCAGCAGGAGCAGAATGTGTCAACAAGGGAAAAGCAAAACTAAACACCAGTGATCTAGCTCTGACTCCATTTTGTGGTTTTTTGTGTTGCCACCAAAGTGTGGCCAAGGGCAGGCCGGGCACGGTATATTGCGCCTTGCAGGCATCTGAATAGCATCTCTCCACTGACTGCTCATGGAGCCAAGGAGAAGTGCCTGAGAGGGCAGGACTCTGATTGTCTCCTGTTTCCTGGCCCCTCCAGGTACAGGGACTAGCTTTGACATGTACAGCCATCAGTCCAAGCATGGCCCTGAGGTGCTCTGTATCTCAGTCCATCCACAGGGAAAATAGGTGCTGTCAGCAACTCAAATATGCCCAGAAACAGGAGTCTACAAAGACAGATGAGATAATGCCTATGAACCAGGATACCTGAGAGGTTGTTTCAGCATTGTATAACCCCTATGGTTCCTGTGCCACTAACCAGTGTCCATCTGGGAGGTGCAGCAGAGGCATTCTCTGCAGGCTGCTGCCTCCTCAGCTCTACTTTCAAGCTGGGCCTGAGCCAAATTCCTAGACCTGGATGGCTTGCTCCATCTGTGGTCTCTCACAGAGGGGAATTTTTGCAGCTGACAGAGTTAAATGTTGCTCTGACCCTGCCACTGCTCTCAGTGACAGTGAGACTGAGCTTGCCTATTCAAGGTGGTGGTGTCCTACTCCAGATACGACTTGCTTGCTTTATTTCCCCTTCTTCCCTGCAGGATTAGGAAACATTTATTTCATAAATATCTCTAAGAAGCTTAAAATAAGCCTTCTCTTCTGCCACAAACTCATCCTATTATGTTTATAGCAAAGCAAGTACAACATCAGCTCCTGGCTGGGATGCAGCACTTGAATGGATGAGTATTAATTAAATACATTATTTAAAGCAACTGGAATTCTGCCCAAGCCTCCATAAAGAAATTACAGCCTATTTTAACACTTTAATGCATTTATTTTCTCTCTGTGTATATTCTGAAAACCAGCAGATAGGGGTTATGCCCTGTACCTTGCTCTAATATTTTACAAACACTAGCTTGAGATCTAGAAGCAGATCTCCGCAAAATATGAATTTTAGCCTCAGTTTAAAGTTTGAAGGAGGTGCAGGAAGGCTAACTGGGATTTGTTCAAGATCATAAGAAAAGATTGTGACTTTCTTTCCACACACTAGCATTTGTTGTCTCTTGTCTATCCTATACTACTTTCAGCAAGGTTTAATTTGTGATATAGTGAATTAAGTGAGTTAATAGATGCAGACAGCATGAATTCACTTCAAAAATGTATGGTTTGGAGATCAGAGGAATTCAGTCCCCATGAAAAATTTGAACTGGCTCTTTGATTCAAATGTAGAAATTGTGCTAGATGGCAGAAACCCCAAAATCTCTAGTCCATCAGTCTTTGTTAAAAGTAACTTAAATGCTAATATCCTCTTCCAAAAGATATCAAAGTAAACCTGTTATGTATAGCTTTATTTTCCTTCTCAGAAGTGAGCTATGATAATAAGCAGTGTAATGGGATTGCTCTGACAGCTTTAGGAGCTTCTGGCATGGGCTCTTCACTGGCCGAAGTGTTGGAGTCCAGTTTCCTTTCTACAAGCTCAGCTATCCCACTAAAGACAGCTTTGCTTTTGCCAGCTGCAGAGCCTTATAGGAGTGCATCAGGGCAGCTAATATCTGGCTGCTCAATTCTGTAGGGGTGACAAACTTCATTCTAAAAGCTAAGGAAGAGAAATATTCCAATGGAATATATGTCCTATCTATCCTCTTTTTATAAAAGCAGACTATGCACATTATCCATGTAAAACTATGCAATACAAATTATTAAATCAGATGTTTTGGTCACCTAGCCAATAACTAGTACAAACTATAGTTTTGAACTATATAGTCCAGCTGCCTGTGCAGTTCAAAGATAGTCCAAAAATAGAGCTTCATAATCTTAGGTAGTTCACAAGTTAGAAATGTTGCAGTAATAAAATTGTACCTCCATTCTTCTTCAATCTCCTTTGAAAGCAGTCTGCCCATCTTTCAAACTTCCAGCCTAAACTTAGAGCTTTTCCATCCCTGGTCTTCCTCACTCATGGACTGACCAAATTTGGCCTGTTTGTCTCACAGACTGTCTCCATAAACCAATGCTTATTGCTGCTTTTTTTCCCATCAGTTCTCTTCCACAGTGGCAGCTCCCAGGCACACCACTGCCAGTACATACCACATGTATTGCAGATTTGCATTGTTTCTCACTCTACAGGTGTCACTTGTGTTTTTAATGAAAAGCAGAGATTCTCCTTCTACCCATATCACACAATATACCTTTAATCTTTTGCCTAAGTAAAGGTATTTCTGAAAGACACATAATAAGCTTTTTTTTTCCTACATAACATTACTGTGTTTCTACATAAATTGGCTGTGTGCCCATCTGTCCCTGTGCATATTGCAGCATGCCTTCCAAATGTAAGAGCTCCATGACTCCTGCCTCTTACTTTTTCTAGTGGTAAAAAGAAATGCCAGCCATTTTGTGGAGTGTGGGTTTCCAAATTCTATTTTAAAAAATGCATTTTATTCTTACTAACCATTTCTAGTACTTTTAGCAGGCAGGTGACATATTTTCAGATTGTCGGTTATAATCTTGGAGGCATATATTTCAGTTATTTGAATTTTCATAGAAGCTGGAAAAGCTCAGTGAGGCACCTCAGTACTGTCATAATTGTGCCTTGGGTGAGGATTCACTTACTAATATCACTGCCTGCATAGTACATATGAGTATCTGAACCAGGGCCCCTTAATTTCTTTGATGGCCAGTAATGAATTAATCAATATTGTCACTGGAGTTTGCCTTGAGTCATCTTGCTCTAAAGCAGAAACCTATATACAGCCAGATGAATCATCTGGACTCCACGGGCTGACTCCACAATGTGTGTGATGGGAAGCTGGGTGTGATACCCCTCTGTGGCCACCTACAGCAAGATGTAGCCAGAGATTGGTCCTGCTTCAACTCTATCATGGAGCTGTACTCAGTGGTCTCTTGAGAGAAAGTGAAGTTGCCTTCCTGATTCCTTGGGATGAATCACTTCCACAAGCTGATTGCCTTCAGCTTGAGGAAGAAATGCTAGTTTAAACCAGTTTAGGGTCTGACCCACTTAGTTCTTAGTCTTAAATATCAGGGATTTCAACCACAGCCAATTTATCAGGCAGATTTTGTCATGTAATATGAATTGTAATCAAACCAAAGATCTCCTCCTTTCTTAAAATGACTTGATATACATGGAGTCAGTCAAGGCAGACTTTAAAGTTTCATGACTCTTTCAGGAGGGCAAAGATGGGCACCACCACAGATACAGATGTTCCTGAATATGCCTGTCCTTGGTTTTAAAGGAAACTTAATACCTCTTGGGACATCCTGGCCAAACCTGGAGTGCTGTACATGGGTCTCAAAATGTTAAAAAAAACTTGTATTTTCATATGTGTCTGAGAAGAAAAGGTGCTTGATTAAGTGGTGTTGGCATTTTGCTTTGAGAAATGAAACTATATTCTTAGGTCAGCTCATCCTATGGCCAGCCTAAAGTGAATAAAATCTGGTCTGAGCTGGCAAATTGCAAATTAAGTCAGACAACACAAGGAGTTTCCATGTTATTGAACAGGTAATGCTTCTGACAGAGGTAGGCTGATTTTGGTCCTGTAGCAGAGGGAATTATTTGTTTTGTGTTTCACCTGCTCTGATCTTGGAAAAGGAGGGACCTTTCTAATTGACCAGTTAGGAAAAGGAGCAAAAAGAAGAAGAAGCTATTGCACAGGAAGCTGAGCATTGCCTCTGCTCTTCCTGTGTGAAGAACACTGTGCTGCCTCATGGCCGGCTAAAAGCAAAAGGGGCCCTGTGTTGTTGCTCTTGAGATGGGCAGAGAGCAGGAGAATTCCCACCTGCTGAAATCTGCTCTGAGGACCCCACAGCATGCTTTTCTGCATGCCACCAGCTGGAATTTCCTGTCAGAAAAATATTTCAGGTTCCAGTCTTTGCCCCTAGAAAATGAAAGTGATCTGGGTTCAGTTCATTCTGTGGGAGAGGTTTCACACATTTTGCTTCTAATTCTACAGGGCATTGCGCTCAATTACTCTCCAAGTCTGCTGTTTTCCAGGAGTCAGATACAGCATTCTTCTCCCCTTAGCTTCTTTTTCAGGTCTGAATTCATTGGGGTACATTTCCATAATTCCAGGCCAGTTTTCTTCTGGCCAAGCCCTGATATGCATCACTGATCATGTATAAGGGAGAGGGAACTGGATGCACAGGGGTGAAATCAGCTTCCAACCTACACCCTGCTGAGTAGTACTCAGGATTAGAAAACAGCTGAACTGGCCAAAATGCACTGCTTAGGTTAACATAGTAAACCACAGTGAAACCATCTAATTTCATGAATATAAATATTTTAAACATGTAGGGGTTTTGTAATTATTTCTCTGAGTCCTCATTTCTGTTACAGAAAGTGACACAACAGTATTTCCTTCAACAGAGAAATTCTAGCCCTGAGCTAACTAAGGTGTGATATGTACATAACATACCACCGGCATCAGAAGGAGACCGTGTGGGTTTTAATGAGGCTTGCAAGTCCTTGATCTAAACCAAGTTTATTCTCAAACTTGACACAACTGTTTTAACAAAGTTACAGCAAATTCCCCTACATATGTCCAAATCTCATAATTCCTGAAGATAGTGAGAGGTGCTTTCCACCTTGTAGCTAAGGATCAGCCCTGGAGTGGTTTCTTGCTCTGCTGTTAATGTGTCTAGACTGGTCGCTGAACCATGCTGCTTACTATCCAAGAGATCACCTTGAGGTGAGGCTCAGCAGGGACATAACAATCCCTGTATGAATGCTCCAAAGCTGTTGCCTGTACAAAATAAAGCAGAACAGCTAAAAGCACCTTTGGTGACTGTGAGTTCTTGAACAACCGCAGGTTATTGCAAGTTAATACCTGGCTTCTCTCCAGATTCAGGCATGACTGGTCATCAGCTCACAGCATATATAAAAAGCTCTTAAACTGGCAAGGCAAATTTCTGGAGGAAGGGACTTGCTGGTCTATCTGCAAAGATGTATCCTGTCTGCAGGCCAAGGTTTAATTTCTGCATTAGTGGTTGGCCTGAGGCCCATGTTGTGTTTATACTCAGAGCACATACTGCCTTGCACAGAAGAAGTGGCTTTTAGAATTTACTGGAGCATCAGGAGTTAGTAACAAACTACTAGCACTCTGCATCTCCTCCTCAGTTTAGGCAAAACTCTGTAAAGGCCAAATCAAGAGCCTTTTACCAGAGACCCATTCCTAGAATTTACCATTACTCTGCAACAAGCTGGGACAGAGCCCTAAGGATATTTGGAGAGCTGTGTGAAGACCTGTGCAAAAAGGATATTATCCATAAAACACACACTTACGGGTAACTAGTCTTCGGATTTACAAAGCTTAAAGTTAACCAGGTAACATACTAGTTATTAGTGCAGAGAACTTCACTAATCATTCCATTCTGAACACAACCTGTGGACATCTGATACCAAACACATCAACCATCACTGCTACCTCCAATGTGAATATTGCCATGCCAGCAGTATCATAAATGCTGTTCCTTTGATACAAGACCCATGATGGATACCATTGCAGCAGGAGTCCTGTACCTGGATTTCCCTGAGCCATGGAGTCATAGATGAGTTTGCAGGTCTTCAGCAAGATGGCAATTTTCTTTTCTGGAGAGTAGGTCTTGTGCATGGTTGTGAACTTGTGAAGGATCTTTTCCAGCACAGCAGTTTCAGGCACACTGGTTGTGACACCCAGGTCAGTGGTAGTTGTGTTTTGTATCACAAGTTGGTTCTCTTTCAGCTGCTGTAAAGATCCATCTTTGTTGTGTATTTCTTTTAAGGAAGAATTAATGGCTTCCTTTAAAGGTTTCAGGACACACTTGTACAAAGCTGTCTCAGCAATTACTTCTGCATAGAGAAGGAAGAACACAAAAGCATATAATAAATAAGCTATACAGTAGTACAGGTGCAAGTAAAAGTCCTAAGGAAGCATGTGGTTGGTTATTCAAACTACTACATAGCTGTGAGAAGGGAACAGAAATCACATCCCAGAAAGTAAACATTTCATTACCAACACTATCCAGAAGTCCTAGATGGGCTTGAGATGAACTTCAGTGTGTGGTCTCTGTCACTGGAACTGTAGAAGACCTCCTGCTACCAGCAGTCCCTGCTCTCTTTGCCTGACTCCTGGCTGACCAGCATGGCATTGCCAGGCAGAAGGAAAGCCAACTCCAGGGAAAGAAGAGGAATCTCACCTAACTGTGATTTTTTTTCACAGCCCTGCCCTTACAGATGCCCAGATGCAATTCATCTCATGTCCCTTCTGACCTCTCCTACTGTCTTGTTTGAGATATTCCCTTTGGGATGAAATTAATTGCAACCTCAAAGCACCCCTTTCTTTCCTCAAAGCAGCTGCACCCACCAGCTCAGAGACAGAAACCAATATCTGGTCAGAAGTTTCTCATTGTTACTGCTCAAGGAACTCTAAATTACTGATCCTATAAGACACCTCTTATGCCACCTGTGGAGAAGGAAATAGTATGAGTGGGTTGAGAATTTGCTTAATGTTTGGCTGAAGATGAAAGGAAGCATAAGAGACTGTGAAGAAACCTGTTGTCTGACTCCTAGAAACCAGAGGCAGAACTAGAGGGACTGCAAGAGATTCTCTTGTTGCACTGAGGCGAAAAGGTCATTGGCAAAAGAGTTCATCTGCTCAGGCAGTGAGGAATGAATCAGAGGGCAGTAATATTTATGTATTCAAAGTGCTACTATTTTAAAGAATCCAGAGAACCAATCAGCCTGAAGCAGGGCGAATTCAAGTGGGAAATCCTCCAGTGGGAACCCTTGTTCTCCACAGTAGAAGACAGCCCTGTTAAGGTTGACTGGGCTACATCATCCTGTTAAAGAGCTGTCAGTGAACAGGGTTAGATACAGGGTGAAAACCAGGCATGTCTGTGGGAAGGTGGTGGGATACTTGCACACATACAGCTCTACCAAGCAGAACAAGGACACTTCTTTCCTCCCCCTTTCACTTTCACTAATTGAGATTCAAGACAGACTTCTCTGTGCTGCCCCGCACTCCCCACCTTGAAGAAAGAGGTTATTAGGACAAAGATTGAAGGTGTTACACAAGATGCATGAGAAGTGAAACTGCAGGTTCCCTCTCTATGCTATGGCAAGGGCTGGCTGCAGGTCTGTTCTACTGGGGACCTGCAGGATCATGTGAAGCCTTTGCTGGGGGAGAGGGAAATCAGCAGAGCCTGCTGAGACTGACAGTGGAGAGCCTTTTACTCCTGGCTCACCACTTAGCTGAGTCCCACCTAATACTGGAGCTGCAGGATCTCCTGGAATCCCTGGTCACTCCTGTGGTTCCCTCCATATTCTGGGTCTTCCAGCTCCCAGCTTGTTTTAAGCCGACTTAAGGATCCACAAGTAGCTCTGCATTGGTGCTCAGGTCCTCAAGAAACAGTTTTAAGCTTTCAAAGGAGCATGTGTGCATGTGCATGCGTGCTTTTTCTGGCTGTACAGCTTTCACTGGGATGAAAAGTCCCACAGCTCTTTTTATATTTCCTCATGGATGTACATTAAACAGACCAGTCCAATCCTCAGCAAGGAGAGCAGTAGCACATTATTCCCCAACAGGATATGAATGAGAAGCAATGAAACAACTGTAAACAGTTTAAAATATTTTTTCTCCCCAAAGGCAAATTATACCTATGGCAAAGAGGTGAACACTTCCTTTTGGAGCTGGCAGTAGTCTTGCAACAGACATTTCTTCTGTACCTCTGAGATCTGAGGAGCACAAAGCCGAATCAATTGATTCCTCCAACCTGCCACTCAAAATCATCCTAGTCTTGTCCCTCCCTGTGAGACAGCGATTGACCTCTAAGGTGTATGCCACATGCAGGGAGTTTTCCATCCTTGTAGCAAAGCAGTGGATGTGAAAGGCCATGGGAATGCAGCTGTGAAGGGGAAAGTTTGCCTTTTGTGTTTCCAGTGAATTCAGCTCTGTGTGCAAACCTATACACACACACACATATATACACACACATACAGGTATGTCTCTCATACACACACACACACATTTCTTTTGCTTAAACTCTTCCCTTTAAAACATTCCTAAAGGGATTTTTCCCCTCATTGGTCTCCAGGTTTTTGAGCTGTTCCTCCAAGTGCTGGCAACCACAGAGCAGACTTCAATTTATGCTGCTTGAGTTTTAGGAGATGGTTTATAATTCTGTAAAGCAGAGCCTGTGTCTGCATAATTCTTTCTCCCTCCTCACCTTCCTAAACCATGCCCAAGGATGAAAAACCACAGTTACCTACCTAACTGTTCCTCGGTGTAGGAGGCTGGGTCTATCAGAGATTTCAACTCAGTGCTCTGCACTAAGTAACTCTTCAGCTGCGTCATCATCAGCCGGATCTCTTGTAGCATCTCTGTGCTGGAGCTCTGCTTTGCCATCATCTCTAAACTGTACACTCTGTAGTCCCGCACCAGGTTGCCAAAGTATGACTCCTTGTCCTGTGCCAGCTCCACTATCTTCTTCTGCAGCTTCCTGTCACTAGACAAAAAGACTGTGAAGACGTTGGACAGGTTCACCAAGGACAGCCTGTTTTTGGCCTTGGCCAAGATCACGGAGCGTGTCTTTTTACCAGATGAACTACTCAGCATCTCCAGGTCATCCTCTGTGCTGCTGGTGGAGTAGGAGTCTGGCTCGGATGTTGATGCCTGAGCCACGGTGCTGACTCCCAGGTCCTCCAGGGACCCTTCCAATTCAGCTGAGTTGACAGATTTGTGGCCATGTCCCGGTTCAGTCTTGGTGTGTGTGCAAATGGTACCACCCATCACTGTAGCTGGGCTGCCCTTGCACACAGCCTGCCCTGTGGCCACGGCCGTCTCTCCCGCTGTTCTTTGCTTCAGCTGGCAGGAGCTGGGGTTCCTTGGTACCTGGGAAATCCTCTTCCTTCTCGGTGGTGGGATAGGAGGTGGCTTTCCTTTCTCAGTGGCATTGCTTTGTATCTTAGGCATGTCCTCCTTCTTCTCTGCAGGTTCAGGCTTTGTCTCCTGAAACTGTGATACAGCCTTTTTGGGAACCTCCCCAGGCATCTCTGCAGCCTTTTTGCACAGCAGTGTTTTTTCTCTGCTCTCTTCACTTGTATCTTGGTTTTCTTCTGTCCCTTCCCCTTTCAGCGTTTCGCAATTTTCATGATTACCCACACAGCTCTCCTCTGAGGTCCTCTCACTCAGCCGCCTCCGCGGGGGAGCAGAGGGCTGGGAGCCCTTCTTGGGGCTCACTGCCAAGGGCGCATTGGCCGAGCAGCTCTGCTTCCTTTCTTCTTTATCGTCACTGCCCTCAATTTTCATTTCCTTGAAGCTCTTTCCTAGTGGCTTAATAAGTAGCATGTTTTCTTCGCAGGCAGTCATGGGGTCCTGTGGGAGCTTCAGGGAAGATTTCTGAATGAGAGCATGAGAAGGTGGAGGGGGAGGAGGACGTCGAAGAGACCTCCTTTCAGTAATCATGGTGGCAGGGGGGAGTTCAGTGCTCCCAGAGTGACCTTTAGGGGAAGATGCATCTGGAGGACAAGGATTACTGCACTCTTCTATAAAAATAGGATTCACAAACCACAGCCTGTCATTTCCTATTGACAGCTCAATTTCACATGAGCAGTGGTTTGTGCTACTTGCAAAACACTGGGTAGATCTTAAACTGTCTGCCTGGGCAGTGCTGAAAGCAGTGTCTTTTGCAGGGTGGGATAAGTCCTGTCTTCTGTGGTTTAAGTAGGAATCCCAGAAATCTGTCAAAAAAAAAAAAAAGACAAAGAAAAATGAAAAAAAAAAACCCTGAAAGAATTTTAGCTGCTAATGATATGTAGAAAATATACTTATTGTTAAAAGAAATGGTACACAAATTTCTATGTGGAACTTTCAAACCTCTGCACAAAACTGTGTGAAGAGAGAGTTACTTGTTTTATGCATATGAAATTCTTCAAGCCAGGGGATAAACTCAGAAGCTTCACCAGAATTCTCTCCCCTGTCAATTTTAGGACACTTACCTAGTGAAAGTTGTTAATGCTGTTCAGCATTTTCAGTACGAGCAGGAAGGTACAAGTAACAAATACAAATGATTGTGAGAAGGGATCTATGCTTGTTCAGTGATCACTGCCCTCCAAATGCAAATAGCTGTGGATACCCGAGGAGAGGATGTGAAGACCCCAGGCAAGCTCTGTCTGCCTCTTGCTCACAACAGTGAGGTGCAGGTCTGAGATGGACTGCCAGGATCCAACATGCACCAGGAGACAACAGCTGAACATGACCCTACTATGCAGCGAGCTCATGTGGCAGTCTGCTCTACACAGGGTCTGATCCTGCCTGCCAGGATTCCTTCCAGTCTGGAAACATGATTTTAAACACCTTCCCCAGACTAGTGTTACCATTAAAGTCTATAGTTCTGCATGACTGTTATCTATATCCATGGCCACTCTGCCTTGCACCTTGCCTGGAGACTGTCTGCCTGCAGGTGTCAGAGAAAAAAGATGATGCAAAAGATTTTACACAGCAAGGATGTATAATGAAGAACACAGGAACAGTTAACTACTTCAGTGCCTTCGACTATGACTGAAAAAGAAAGATGGTGTTTCATATGCAAGTAGTCATTTCTGTCAGAAATATCTTATTATAATTTGTCTTTTAATAACTGTTTTTAGAAAATTACAAAGCATTGGTACATTTTAAAAATAGATTTAGTACCACATCCAACTTTTTTTCCTTTTCTCTGAAGGCAGGGTTTCAAACCTGCCTTATGGGTCTGATTGTTGTCAATCAATATTAAAGCTGCTGATCCAGGGTCCACTACTGGAAGCATCAGGAAACAGGATCCAGCTAACCTCATGTTCTGATCAAGGAAAAGGGACAAACCTCTGAGGGTATTCACTGGATGAGGACTGTATAGATGCCCATAGATTTAAGGGTAAGGGGAAGATGGGAAGTCCTGGAAACACAAGGATGCAGACAACTAAATGACTATTTCAGCATGCTTGGTCCCTGAAACAGAGCTGACACTGGTGGCATACTTTTCTATCTGGATTTCAGGGGGCACAATGGGGCTGCCACACAATGCCTGAACCCTGCCTGGTGCTTGGTGTCACTGCCAAAATCTCACATGCTGGGCCCAAGAGAGGATGGATGGGGCTGCACACAAATGGGATGACCCTTGGTGCTGAGCATGGGGTACAGCTCTCAGGTCAAGAGGTGAGCTAAAAGACAGTCTATTCCCATCAGGATAAAGTTGCCTATTTAGCTGCTCACATCCTAGGCTAGTGTCCATGGCAAATTCAGCTTTATAAGCATGTCAGCATGTTATCTTAGGGTGATGAACATTAGAACAGCTTTATTCTCTGATTTCTTACTGTGAGAGGGAGGAGAACAAAGAAGCCTAAACTAGCAGTGTTGCTAGGAACAACAGCACTCTTAAGAACAGAATTTGGGAGAAGACATGCAGATGCAACTGCACATACTAACACCATGCTGCCAACCTCCTCACATATGAGGCTGGCTGGGGTACCATTTTCCTTAAGCTCTCCAGCTGTATTCAGTATCAGCAAATGCAGGACAGAGGAAGTTGTTTTAAGTCAGAATATAATGCTGTGAAGTCTCACGGGCTGAGGAAATGGTGAGTAAACCAATCTACAGAGGGGAAGTCGATCATTTTTCTCAGTAGTGGTCAGGATAAGGCACTGTGATGAAAATGCAAAGCTGCACTCATGCTGGGAAGGAACAGATGATGTGGTTCTACCAAGTAATGCAGCTGCTTCAGAGCAGGCATTTCCCAGCACAGCCACACTGTCTCACACTGCAGAGAACGCCGTTTGATCATCTCCTATTGCTGTCCTGGATCTTCCCTTATCTTGCACTCTGGGAGGGATAATTAAGCAGTTCTTGGAGTCTTTGGCATGTCTGTGATGGTATGTGCTCTTTGTGCAGTGCAATTATGCTAATTCTCCTCCTAAAAGAACTTCTGTACCAGTGAGGTCAGGACTAGAGGGCATGCAGTACATCCTCTATGACAACATACAGAACAGCCAGATCCATTGTGGAACAATTCAGCTTGCAGATAGACATCTTACTTCTATCCCTCTGAAACACATATTACTTTGAAATAAATACAAAGCAACATATGAGAATTTCAGACAATGTTTTGTTTCCTTTGGAAGTGCCACTTTAGGCAGCACTTAATAGTTTGTGTTCCCATTTGTATCCACAAAATTTTGTTCCAGGAAGCAATAAACAGCATCTGTCAGTAGCTGAGCCTGTTTGACTCCACTAAGACAGCATGGCACTTCAGGAAGCTAGCATCATTTCCCAGGAAGACTGCACACAACAGCAGGTTTTCTTCTCTTGTCAGAAACTTGACTGGTATGAAATACACCATGACAAATAAATTTCCAAGCCTCACTACTTTTATGACCACCAGTACAGGAGAAAAGGAAAAAGACTACAACCAATATTGCTTTGGTGCTTGTTCTTTAACTAATCTCTTCTTTCAGAAGTTGCTGGAAACTGTTGCCTAAATCAAGATAGCCTCTGCATCTGCTGGCTCAAATTAGACGGAAGGTTGCAGATTCATGATACACTTCCTACATTTTAATCCAAAGTTTTAGACTTATTATAAAAAATTAAGTGCACAACTTGTTATCTCAAGTTGTAAAGTACCTTTTTATCAGCAATAAGTGCTGTCTGGACATGTATATGAAAGGATGCTTTGACAAATTGGAACATACTCCAAATAGAAGATGCTGAAAGTGTTAGACGCAAATCTGTTGGTGATATTCAACGAAGTTGCCTGAACTGAAACCAGTGGGGTTTGCCCATGCCTTCTGGGAGGAAGAAGACCCAAAAATAGTGAGAGTGCTCTAATAAATATCTCTAAATGAGCTAACTCTTCAGTTTTCTCTGTTGTTTGGCTATTTTCAACACCTGAAGGAAAACTGAAAAACCAAGGAGCATGAAAGTGGCTTACTGAAGTAGTTGTCTCAAGTGGAGTGTGTTAAATGAAAAGGAAGAGAGAGGAGAGCTCCTTTAGTTAACAGAATTGCTTTTTCTATCTGTGGCTTTATACATCTCATCTAAAATTTGCTTGTTTGGTGCTGTCACTAAAAATAATGTTCTTTTTGCATGTGATTTTTGTGAGGTGAGAGAACATGTTGGGACGATACATATTTCTCTACCACCTAGAAATCCTGCAGGAGCAAGCAGAAATATCAAAACTCAAAAATACCACACTTTCATCAGCATTGCCCCCACACATCAGAAGGAGAAGTTGCAAAGGTGTTTTCCATTTAGCTCAGATAGGAGCCACTTCCAAAGTGTAGAGTTATCCCGAGAGGCTGTGCTGCACTCCAGCCTATGCAGGCTGCAGGGAACACACCCTGGACGGAGATCCAGGTGGAGGTTTATGGCCAAAGGGGCAAGTGCCCTTTTTGTCAGCATTCTGCTATGAACATAAAGATAATAAACATCTTCCTCTTGCATTCAGACCTCTTTGGCTATTCCAAAGACAATAGTTCATCTATCTTCCAGTTGCATTATGTCTCTGCAAGGCACTGTTGTTCTCATGAGTCCAAGTGAAAATCTGACTGCTTTGAGGGACTTACCTATCCCCAGACTAGAGATAATTTCAAGGTCTTGAAAGCTACTGGCTTCTAATATTGCTTGTGGCAGCTTCAGGGTAAAGGGCAGCAAATCCCTGTAGAAACAAACACAATGAAAAAATAGCAAAAGGACAAACCCCACAATTGTTAGGAACTCCAGACTTCACTTGGTTTTAGTCATTGGATTGGCTCACAATTTCAGCCATGTTCTGTGGCTGGTAAGGAATAATGGACATTGTGCCAGACTGGGTTGCTCTGATTTCACAAAAGATTACCAGCTTCTGTAGTGATGCTTCATGCCATAGCACTGACTTAATCATTGTGTCTTGGCTCTGTCCTCTGAAAAGAACAGGAATGCCTCTCACCTCAGGGAAGGCCACAAGGGTTGAAATATCTTCTCATTAAAAATGAGGTGCTGCAAATTGTAATTGTTTTTTATTAGAAAAGCCAATCTTTTTCACATGGAAAGGATTTGAAGTCCTTTTTCTTTCTGTTTACCCCTCTCTCACTACTCTGCTTCCTCTTTTAAAAATCTCTGTAAGCGTAAGGCATGGGCACACAGCAAGGCACAGAGGGATTGGGAAAGGAAAGCCTCACCTGGGGAAGGGTAATCCCTGGGTGAAGGGACAGATAGTGAGGAAGTGCTGCATGACACTGAGAAAATACATATCCCTCTAACTCTCTACTCTCAGACTTCTGAGTAGTTGGTTTCTGGAAAGATGCTGTACTTCTACTGAAAAAAAAGATAAGGGTTTCTCAGAGGATGTTGCCTGGATTCACTGAAACACACCCTAAATCTCAAGCAATTTAACAGAGCCCTTGGTCTGCCAGTGAACTCTTCAGGTTTGCCTCTTGCTCAGTGACAATTTGCTAACCCTGTTCTTGCCTCAATTCCCATTCTAACAAGGACTAGAAAAGCCAGTCTCTAATGATAGCAAGGAATGGTGCAGGATCATCTTTCACATAAAAAGTTTTACAAAATGTTCTACATGGTATAGAAAAAACTGGCCTTCTGAGTAGGAGGTCTCTGCTAAACAAATGCACACACAAAAAAGCACATGGCTGCAGACCTACATGTTGACAGATGAATACAGGGGGCCCATTTCTGACTTTTTTAACAGATGCATACCTTACTGATGTTTTGTGTCCTCCATGGGTTCTCTGTGCACTGCTGAGCACGCTGTTGTCACACTCACATAAACTGATGTGATCCCTGGCTTATTATTTTTTGATGGCAGATATGAGGTTTAGAAGATGAAGAGGAAGAGGGTCCTTTTGCTTTCTTTGCTATTTTGTATGCATTAATATTTCCCTTCTTTTTCTTTCTTTTTTTTTTTTTTTTTAACATATTAAGATCAGGAAATATTAGGACATTGCCCTAATAGAAAAAAATCTGTTTTTATTAATGGGCCAGCAGCTTGCAGACCAGCCACCAAGTCACCTGTTACCTACAGGCAGGTAATATATCCAGGCCAAAGATTGTTTTTGAGAAGAGCCTGTCAGCCCTGAAAAGCTGTTTCCAGGTATTCATAGACAATTTACTACATCCCTGTGCTCAGGGCTCTACATTCACCATCACAGAGAGCTCCTATCAGCTGCTAGCAAATAGTAGGTCAGTGTCTTTTTATTACCTGCTTCTCTCAGAAAATTATTCCCTTTTTATCTTGCCTTTTGACAGTAGCCTGGAAAATCATATGAACCATCTGAATGTGTATTTGACACTCAGAAATAACATCTCCAACAGGAGCTGAACTGATGCCTTGTGAAGGCTGACCTAGAACAGAGGCTAGACAGACTTAACGAATAAAGTAGGGATTTATTAAAAGGCCTCAATGGGTACACCTTGGGCAATATAAGATCCCAGCCAGGGCCACACCCAAGATGAACCCAAAATGGCCACAAAATGGACATGGTCAGAAGATCTCTCACTTTTAAAAGTCTTGGTCCATTAGCATGTCAGAGTTAATTGTCCAGTTACAGCTTTAGGTT
>VYZP01019854.1:10805-21108 GCA_013400635.1 Hypocryptadius cinnamomeus
CCAGGTGATGCTGTGGAGGATCAGCTGCAATTATTCCTCTGCCACCATGTTCCTGTGCAAGGGCATTCAAGGCATATGGTGAGCTTTTCACATATGGTCAAAATGTTCCTCATTTTCTGTGATATGTGACATGAAACTCTGGGATCAGGTCTATCAAAGCACTGAACACTCAGATTTGTTGCTTTAATTAGAATTTGCTATAAAAGGCTTTGAAAAAGTAAGATTGAAAGTACCTCTAATTGGGTACTCAAAATTAATACAGGTTTTTAACTCTAATAGCTGTGTCTCAGATCCCCCTTTGCAAAGTGGATCCCCACTCATTTGCTGGATATTTAAAAACTACGAGTCATTAACAGATCTCACATAACATAGGCATCATGGGAAGAAGCCAATAGTTCTGTCTCCAGTGTGTGGTTTCAATAGCCTGCAGGAGGTAAAATATGGAGACAAAAATGAGAAAAACATGACAATAAAGAGCTACTAAATATGTATTAAAAAAGATTAGGTGCCTAGGAAAAAATGGTTTCATGTAATTACCAATGGTGTTTATGTCTACACTGGGACTGGTCCTGTAAAAGCAGTCAAACAAATGCTCCTCCATTGCCTCTCCAAAAATGAGAGGCTCAGTCTCCACAGTTTGTCCTTACCTGGAATTTCCACCACTGAGATTTTAATGACCCAGTGTTGAATGACCCCTCTTCCTGACACACCTGTTGAAACAGATTCACTGAAGTGAATATTCCAGAAAAAACAGCACTGCTCATTTATAGTCTCAATTAGCTCACAGCAGCATTGATGCTCACTGAGCTTCTTTCTGTTCTGTTCCCCTTCCTGTAAAATACATCTTTACTTAAACTTTAAAAAGTGTGGCTAGACAGACATAAATTTTCACATCAATTTTTTCTCCATCAAAATACCAAGACAAATACCTGAATACTTGGCTTGGAAAAGTTTAAGGGAAAGGGTTGGTGGGGGAGGGAAGTCCATTTAAGCATTCTCTTCCAGTTCAACTCCAAATTAGACATTTGCATTAAAAATCTGGAGTAAAAGGATTTTTTTTTTCAGGCCTTTGACTGTACTGGTTTTGTCAGGAAAGGGAAATGGTCCTCAGGAAAACAACCCCAACAGAAAGTTATCCTCTATAAACAAGTTTCAGAAGAGGAAATGGACAGAGTACTGCCTGGATTTTTCAGCACAACATGGAAAATATGGCACATTTTGGCAGTGATATCTGGTGGCTCTAGAGCCACTGTGACATTGAATGGCTTTTGAGACATGTCCAAGGCTCCAGGGCTGTGAGGTCTGAACAGTCTTACCCATCTCTGGGACAGGATCACTTGCAAACATTGTGCATGACAGATAAGACATGTCGTTTCTGGGAGGTCAAAACGTACCCAATACCAAGCTGCTAACAACATCTGTTTCTCACATTAAATAGAGGCAGTGACTGCCTTTTTCCATCCAAGACTGGGCAGCTGTTGATTCAAAATTTCTTGGTTCAAATTTTTTCCAGAAAGATTGGGATGGATGAGGTTCTCCAGCTGATTTGATGAAAAGTCTGACTGCCTCTCGGCAGTAGAGAGAAAAACAAGAGTGAAATTAGTCTGACTTCAGGTGTCTGTGTTGAGATGCAATGACTCAAGTCCTAGAAATTCCTGCTTCTCCACTGATTGCAAAGTGGGGGAGGAACCCACCTCAAGGAAAGTCAAGGAAACTGCATACATCTAGATTTAGTGAGATGAAACTCACCATGGAAGATGTTGTGCTTTCTCCCTCTGATAGGTAAACAGGAAACATAGGTGCTACACTACATTATACAGGGAGAGTTTTCAATCTATGGTACCATATGGTACCCAGTTAGTCCCCATGGCAGAGCTAGGAAGATGAGAGACTCCCCACAAATGTGGGCAGATGCATGTTTTTTAAGCTGAACCAGGCTCAGGAGACACAGGGAAGTAATTGGGAATGGCCCCTGTGCAAGGAGTGGGAGAAAAGACACTTTGCCTGGTCATAAACTATTTTGGGTTGGGAGGGACCTTTGGCACCACCTGAACTTCCTGTACTGTATCTAAAAATAATGTGTCACATTTTATAAGCAATCATACAGCAAAGTTTGTGCTATTCAGAATTTTATCATTATGATTTTCAGTCACAAAAGACATTGTTCCATAGCTTGATGAAGGACTCCCATTTGGAGTGGCTTAATGCAGACTAAAGTAGTAGTTATGAGGAGAAAATCAGGAAGTGAATAGTAATTGCACTTGTCTGTTCATGATTAAAAAGGATATATAAAAAATTATATAATGCTTAAAAGATAATTTAAGAGGGTATTAATTTTAGTGGTGTGAATTATATAAGTTCAGAAAAAAAAATTCTAGATTATCAATAGTAAGCAAAACCTATCTCTTGTAAATAAACCAATTTCTATTTTGAAAAACATATTTTCTGCACCATTTAAGACAGCAGGAGCCCAATAGAAACATTAATTTGAATGAACAACTTTCACAGTGTCAATTCAGAGGTTCTAAATGACAATAAACAGACTTGTAAACAATGTCCTATCCATATATAAAAGTGGTGAAGGACTATTACAGCTGAAACAATGTTCTCTTTAAGTGAATGGGGCAATCTGTGCCCTTGAACTAACAATGTATTTAAGAGTTGCAATGCCTGAAACTAGAGGTGCTCTGGTATTCTGTGAAACTCTTCCAGTCAGCACAGAAGACAGAGGCTTAATGGGGCACTGTTGGGGCTATTGCATTAGGGTGTGGTATGTTTTTTAACCTGAGACATTTATAGGACCAGGATTCTGAGCCCTGAGTACCTTAGCTGGGCTACAGACCATAAAAGGTGAGAGCAGGGCAAGTGTCAGAGGCTGGGAAAACTCTGTATGTGCTTTTAGCAAGTAAATGATCATTGGGATAAGATCAATGGTTAGAAATATGGACATCAAAGGAATAGGAAGTACTATAATTTTAAAAGCTCAGGAATCAAGGAAATTATGGCATTAGCAACAACTCTTCAGCTAGTAAACAAGTAAGCTCAGAGACCATCCAAAATGTATTTTATAAATAAATGCAAACACCCTGCAAAACCCCCTCCAAAATGAGACAAACTTGTGATTTCTAATGCAAATGATGAAAAGTGATTTTACAAGGATGGGAAGGAGCCTGGTGGAGTGGGTCTGAATGCATCAATCAAGTGACTAAATGACCAGAATATTAATTTTGGGCTTTCCAAGAGCTGTTGGTACAGACTGTGACTAGAGTGTGTGCAGGGAATCCATTGCACAGCTCCAGCCCGGCAGCCTCAGCAGGCTCCCAAACCCACCTGGAACATGCAGAAGTCCTCAGGGCAGGACCCTGTGCTGCTGCAGGCATAAAATCTGACCTTTACCCCAGAAACTATGAAAGGAGGACAGCAGAAGATAATGTATAACACAGGTATTACAGCCTGATAATAAAGTATGCTATTCTGTTTAAGAGACAATTGAGTCATAGGAGAGGAAAAAAGGAATTCAAAACCAAACTGAGAGTCATCATACTGGGAGGGAGATGGTAGAATGAAGGGCTAAAAAATGCCAAAGTGAGAAAATAAGCATGTTTCTGAGCACAAACTGAAGGAAAAATAAACAGCTTATTTTCCAAATTCTCCTGTGCACCCTTTGCAGATCTGCCACCAGCACTGCTCAAACAAACCAGCTCTTTCAAGTCTTCTGGGCATCCATGCATGCTAACTGAGCTCTGCTGTTCTTCAGGACAGACAAATTATGGTACTGGATAAATCTAACATGTCCTTTCCCCTGTGGCAACTTTCAGAACTATTGAAATGAAAGTAAGATAATAGAACTGTCCTACCAAACATTGCAGCAGTATCACATTTGAATACATGCTCCTGACTTTGTGAAATGCAATAATATTAACTTCAAAAATTGGCCTATGTTGACTATTTAATATTTTCTTCTTTTCTGTATTCATAATTTTTAAAAAGTAGGAGTGAAGCAAGGTTGATGTAAAGAGAAACATTTAAACTTTAGCCTTACTACTGGTATAAGCTAGAATTACATGTGTTTTGACATAGGGAATTAGGCTAGAGGACACATCTGTACTGTTATAGATTATGACATTAGAAATTCTTTGTAGATATTTTTATGTGTATATATAGTCACACCCCCATAGAGCCGTGCATCACTTGAATATTGGCAAAGTTAAAACGTAAATTTTGTGTCTAAGATTGACAGACTGTAAAAGCAAGCATATCTTGGGATTTAGTTTTCATATGAGCTGAAGGACTGATGTTACATGTGTGGAATGCTGATTAAAATGAAGCATTGAAAGAAAAAAATCATGGCAACCAATGTGTGCAATGTAACAGCAATGAAATGCACCAATAAGCAAAATCACCCTGATGTATTAGGAAAGATGTAACTAAATGCATTAAAGGAAATGGGTGAAGATATGATTGTGTGATAACTCACATGAAAAGTGGAGCTCATGAGCAGAAGAAATATGTTCTCTCTCCCAAGGATGTGATCATCCAGAACTTACACAGACCAAATCAAAACTGACACGGTTAAAAAATATTTGCATAGATAACAAAATGCATGACTGTATCATTTAATATTTGCCTTTGCTTTGTAGGTTGATTTTATTACTTAAAATAAAATGTCATGTTTTATAAATCTCAGTCTATTTGCAGTTCTGCTTCTTATTCCTTATTCTCTCTACTTTTGAACAAAGCCCTTGAACAAATTGAAGTAGGGCTATCAGTCAGGGGAAGGGAGGCCTCTTCTAAGCTGGTAACCTTCATTAGTGGCCAATTGATCAAAACAGGCAACAAATTCACAACTGTACATGCAGCACGTAAGCATTAGGCATTGGAAAATTTCCAATTTTTTCCCTAATGTTTTCCATTTGAAAGTGTGAATATTCATCTCAATGGAGACCATTGATTTTACACTCACAAAAGGAGCAAAGTGATCAGTGGTCAGATTGCAGTTCTCAAGTGAGGGTTACGTTGTGATTTGTGACAGTGGCTGAGTGGAGGGTGTGAAAGGGGCTGGAAAGGGGATGGTACAAGGGCACCAACAGGGATGGTGGGTGCTTTCATTGTGGGACACTGGTCTTCTTCCCTGGTAGCTAAATCAATCAGACACTTAGGAATTGTAAGAAATCATTAATTACTGCTTGATCAGCTGCAATAAGAGAGATTAATCCAGCTCTCAGTGACTTAATGATGGCAAGATTTCCGTGGGCAGCAAATCATGTTATCCTGCTCTGGAGTCAGCTCTGCTGCTTTGGAAAGGTGCTGCAAGAGCAATCCCTCAAATCTAATGGAAAGCTGTGTCAGATTTATGTGAGGGTCCCTGAAATGATGCTCTTTCCTGGCTGAGGAAGTCCATTATCAAGAAATAAATCCCAAGAGTGTTTTATGCTATATCATAATGATACCCTTAATTCAGCTCTGAACTACTCAGAGTCAGATCAATAGGACAAAATATGAAAAACTGTTATCCTAGATGGGTTAAATAAACATACTCTCTTTTCCAGCTGCAGCTGGAAAGATGATTCCAGATAATGTCAACACAAAATGCCCTTAATAACTGATGGATCCACATGTGTGTCCAGATGCTCATCGCTGCTTGTGATAGCTAGCTACCCATCTCTGTCATATGGCTTTTTGGATCATCCTCTGGCTTTATTCTTGGCTCCCCTAGGATTAAAAATACTGAGCTAAAAGAATAAGTTAGCCCATTACTTGATGCCTTTGATATTTAGTGTTCCTTGTGAACCCTCTTATTTTTGTGTGAGACCATGTAGAGAGAGAGAAAATAAGAAGAAAACCAAGCAGAAATCTGGGAACATGGGAGTGATATGTGCAAAGAGCAAGAAAACAGGAAGAGCTATTTTACAAAGGGCTGAAAGACAGGCCATAGAGAAGGCATGAAGCACACCAAGGGTACAAAACAAACAAGAAGAGGCAGAATGAACCAGAAACAGGACAGCAGAGTCAGGATTACATGAGTGAAACAGAAGAATAGAAAGTGTCCACAATTTTCAGAAGTGATTGTTTGCTATGCAGTTCTTCTGCCTGCACTGCTCTGCTCTTGCCTAGGAGGCAGATTTTTTCATTGACTTCTTCTGAGGGGCCTCATCCATACTTCCAGCACATTCCTTGCTCATGCAGGAGTTTAGCATGGCCACAGAAATCTCAACCCCATTCTATGGAGCAACCCTGATTATTAGAAAAATAAAATTATTTAAGTTGGAAAATATCTCTAAGGTCATTGAATCCAATAATTAACCCAGCACTGCCAAGCCCACCACTAAACCATGTCCCTAAGTGCCACATCCACATGTCTTTTGAACACCTCCAGGTATGGTGACTGCACCACCTCCCTGGACAGCTGTTCCAATACTTGATGACCCTTTCAGTGATGAAATATTTTCTAATATCTAATCGAAACCTCTCCTGGCATATAGTAAAATCAGGGCACCCCCAATATCTGGGAATGATTGGCATCTCACTCCATTGATTCAGAATGCTGAACAATTTCTTTATTAAACTACACTATATTACATTAATACTGCACTATTTTAAAGACTACTGTACTACAAAGAATACTAAAGAATACTAAAGAAAAACCCATGACTGTCTTGAGACAGCCAGGACACAGCTTTGACCAAATTGGTCAAGGAAACAAAACAATCCTCAGCAGAATCCAATTGACAAATCACTTCAGGTAAACAATCTTCCTAACACATTCCACATGTGCAAAAACAACAGGAGCAGCAAGTAGAGATAAGAATTGTTTTCTTCTCTCTGTGCTTCTCCAGGAAAAAACCCAGAGAGACAATTATGTCTCTCTCTGTTCAGAGAGTGTGAATGCCACACTTGGCACAACTTCAGTCTGTTCCTCTTGTCCTATCACTTGTTACTTGGGAGGAGAGACTGACCCCCACCTGGCTACACCCTCCTTTCAGGCAGTTGCAGAGTGATGTGATCTGCCCTGAGCCTCCTCTCCAGCTGCTCCTCATCAGACTTGAGCTCCAGTCCCCTCAACAGCTCTGTTCCCTCCCTTTCTCCCTCAGTTCCTCATAGGACTCATTCTCCAGACCCTTCACCAGCTCTGTTGCCCTTCTCTGGACATGATCCAGTACCTCCATGTCCTTCTTGTCTTGAGGGGCTCAGAACTGAACAAAGGACTTGTGTAGCCTCACCACTGGGACAATCCCTGCCCTGGTTGTGATGGCCATGCTATTGCTGATCCAGGCCAGGATGTCACTGGCCTTCTCAGCTACCTGGGCACACCCTGGCTCATGTTCAGCCACNAAACTACACTATATTACATTAATACTGCACTATTTTAAAGACTACTGTACTACAAAGAATACTAAAGAATACTAAAGAAAAACCCATGACTGTCTTGAGACAGCCAGGACACAGCTTTGACCAAATTGGTCAAGGAAACAAAACAATCCTCAGCAGAATCCAATTGACAAATCACTTCAGGTAAACAATCTTCCTAACACATTCCACATGTGCAAAAACAACAGGAGCAGCAAGTAGAGATAAGAATTGTTTTCTTCTCTCTGTGCTTCTCCAGGAAAAAACCCAGAGAGACAATTATGTCTCTCTCTGTTCAGAGAGTGTGAATGCCACACTTGGCACAACTTCAGTCTGTTCCTCTTGTCCTATCACTTGTTACTTGGGAGGAGAGACTGACCCCCACCTGGCTACACCCTCCTTTCAGGCAGTTGCAGAGTGATGTGATCTGCCCTGAGCCTCCTCTCCAGCTGCTCCTCATCAGACTTGAGCTCCAGTCCCCTCAACAGCTCTGTTCCCTCCCTTTCTCCCTCAGTTCCTCATAGGACTCATTCTCCAGACCCTTCACCAGCTCTGTTGCCCTTCTCTGGACATGATCCAGTACCTCCATGTCCTTCTTGTCTTGAGGGGCTCAGAACTGAACAAAGGACTTGTGTAGCCTCACCACTGGGACAATCCCTGCCCTGGTTGTGATGGCCATGCTATTGCTGATCCAGGCCAGGATGTCACTGGCCTTCTCAGCTACCTGGGCACACCCTGGCTCATGTTCAGCCACTGTCGACCAGCACCCCACGCCTTTTG
The DNA here is from genome assembly GCA_013400635.1 of Hypocryptadius cinnamomeus. Lineage (NCBI taxonomy): Eukaryota > Metazoa > Chordata > Aves > Passeriformes > Zosteropidae > Hypocryptadius > Hypocryptadius cinnamomeus. The sequence goes on from VYZP01019854.1 coordinate 18,933, forward strand.
CCCCAAGGCATCTTTCCAGACATTCTTCCCCAAGTCTTGACTGTTTCCTGGGGTTGTTGTGACCCAAGTGCAGGTCACAACTTTGTGTTGCTGAGCCTCACAGAACTGACTCATTGATCAAGCCTGTTCAGATCTCTCTACAGTGCCTTTCTGCCCTCAAGCAGATCAACTTGGTGTTTGCAAACTGACACTATTGCCAAGCAGTATTGACAGCTGGATGTAACTCCATTCACCTCTCCCGGGGCCATCAGCCAGTTTTTTACCCAGCAAACAGCACTCACTCATCCAAGCCATGAGCAGCCAGTTTCTTCTGGAGCATGCTGTGGGAAATGAAGTCAAAGGCTTTACTGAAGTACAAGACAGACACATCCACAACTTTTCCCTCGTCCACTAAGCAGGTCACTGAGTTACTGAAGGAGATCAGGTTGGTCAAGTAGGACCTGTCTTTCCTAAACCTGTGCTGGCCCCTGGTTGTCCTGTCCCACCTGATGGCACACCACAATGAGCTGCTCCATGGCCTTCCCCAGCACCAAGGTCAGACTGACAGCCTGTGGCTCTCTAGATCCTCCTTCCAGCGCTTCTTGTAAATGGGCACCCCATTCACTCACCTCCAGTCCCCTGGTACCTCCCCAGCTGGCCAGGACTGCCAGGACTGATGGAAAGTGGCTCAGTGAGCACTTGCACCAGCTCCCTCAGTGCCAGGTGGATCCCTCCAGCCCCATAGACCCGTTTGTACCTAAGTGATGTAACAGGTCACCGACCATTTTATTTTGGATCATGGGGACTTCTGCTTCTCTTCCCTGTCTTCCAGCTCAGGGGTCTGGGTAGCCAGAGAACAAGTGGTCTTACTATTAAACACTGAAGAAAAGAAGGCTTGAATTACTTCTGCCTTATCCTTTGTTACTAAGTTTGCTCCTGCATTCAATAAAGTATGGAGATTTTCCTTAGTCCTCCTTTGCTTGTTAATGCATTTATAGCAATATTTTTATTGTCCTTTACAGCAATAATCAGATTATATTCTAATTGGGCCTTGGCTTTTCTGGCCTTTTCCCTGCATAACCTTACAATATCCTTAGAAATACATTTTTTTAAAATTCCTCCTTTGTATTTTGTAATTATTAACAGAAAGCCTGGGGATTAGTGTGCTGTGCGTAATTTCCAGATTGCATTTACCTAATGATTGCTTTCCCCTCTCCCTTTACAGATTTTATGCAAATGTTTTTTTAATCAGTGTTTATTTGCAGGGTTTACTAAGTGACAGATAATATGAAATATTGCTTTAGGGCAGATTAATACATATCAGCTTCTTATGAAGCCTGGGTGATAAATGACACCATGCATACGTGAAAGATGGGCTGACAAATCTCAGAATGATAGCGTGTCTCTTTAATGTCTTTGCCACAGCCTGCTCACACATCCTTCTTTGAACACAGCTTGGGATCAGACTCTCTATTTTTCTTTTCAAGTTGAAGCTGGAGATCCATTGAGGTGATATATATTCTGCTTACATGAAAAAGCATTTGTGATTATGATGCATTCAGCTGGGATCTGTTTCTGCAACATCAAGAATATTCTCTCTTCCATGAAGTCTTATTTGAAAGTTAAATAGTAACAAAGTGAAGTCATGATGCGGTCTGGGAACTGTAATAGCATTCCTTCTTGTGCCACTTAAAAATATATATATTCAAACCTATGGAAACAATATTATTTAAAGTAATCTTTCTGTGATGACTTGAAAGGAAAGACTTTGCAGAAGAAAATTCAGTAGTTTCAGACAATCAAGAATTGACTGGGTTCATTTTAAAGCTCAGGAGGGGTATTTGCTAAATGGAAGACAGATTTGGTGTAGTGCCTGCAAAACAGGACAGTGTGAGGGGACATTTCTGCCATTTGCATTTTTGGTTCTGTCTCGCAGACATCGTGGCAACGTGAGCAGCAATCTCATCCATCAGCAAGGGCAGGTCTGGAAGCTCTCTCGTGGAAACCCAGAGCACCGGGAATATTTCTCTGCCTGCTCTGGGGTGCCCTGACCCCCAGGGAAGCACTGACTTTGACCCTCATTCATGGAGAAAGTTTCCTAGACTTCACGACAGACTAGAATCCACAGAAGTTTGAAATAGGTTATAGAGAGTAGTGTAGGTATACCACTTGGTAAGAAATTTAGGTTTTGGGATTT
>VYZP01019856.1:0-77430 GCA_013400635.1 Hypocryptadius cinnamomeus
GCAGGGGGTGGAATGAAATGGTCTCTAAGGTTCCTTCCTACCCAACTATCCTGGCATTCTGTGAGCATCTGTTTAGGTGTCTACACATGAATTTGTGACCTCAGTAGTGGTCTGGTGCCATTTTAGTCCTGTGAATAAGGTGAAACTAGACAAAGCCTCTTGCCTGATGTTGAAGACGGGCAGTTCTTGCCAGTGTCTCATTTCACCTGGTCTCCACAGATCCATGCAGGTCTTCCTTCTTAGCAAACATCTTGTGGTGAAATAATTAATAGCAGCGATTCCTAGAATTCTGGACGGAGATACAGAGTGTCATTGGGAAAAAACTTTTATTGGTCTGTTGCCAGAACCCTTAAACCTGTGGGATCTGGTGCGCTTTTGTGAGAAGGTGCTTGTCATGGTCAGTGCAACATTTCTGCAGATAATGCCCATGAGAGCTTTTCATTCCAGTCCTGGGAACGCTGGCCTGGCTGAGGGTGCCTGAGCAGTCGTTGGCACAGGTGGTGAAGTGTTAGCCTGTGTGGATTTGAGCACCTCCAGAATAAGTGGAAGATTCGGGCACAGCACATATGGTTTCCTCTGTTGCTCTGTGCACCCTTGGCATTTTAAATTTTGGGGCATCTCAGCTAAGGAAGAAGGTGGCTGCTGCCTTTTCAAACAAGCTTCTGCAGCATTTGGTTATTTTTTAAAAAATGTCAGTTTAGGAAGTGCAGTGCAGTGGAACCTGGTCTTAAAGTTTTAGTTTTTTGGGACATAAAAATGAAGGCCTGTTTTGGAAAGGTTGCAAACTACCAGTCTCTTTTCAGTCAGCATTCCCAAATGGAGCTGTTGGGCCTAGTTGCCATCATGACCTGTCCGCTGGGAATATAAATGCATTCACTCTTTTGGTTTATGTCATTGTGGATTGACAAACATTGGTTAACGAAGTTCTAACTTGCAAATTGGTGTATAGGCCTGGTTCTCAAATCTGGAATATTTACTGATAGAAATGGATTCTTATCTCTTTGGTAGAGAAAGATCAGGACATTCCCTCAGCGTATTTCAGTGAGAGCAGAATAAAAACTTGTTTTCCGGTGTAGCATTGCTTTTTCATCCATCCTATCTTATAGCTCCTTTTCTTTTTGGAAATCTTTTTAGTATGCAGAGGTTACAATTCTTCAGGGGCTCTCTTTAACTTTGCTGGCATAGGAACTGTTCACCTGTTGAGGAATACACCTGGTGCAGGTTGGCAGCAGCAGTGTGAGCTGCAGATTGTTCTGGGAGGGGGTTCTTCAACTCTGACAGACTTAGGGCCATGACCATTTCCATGGGTAGCCTCTTCCAGAGCCTTTTCCTAATATCCAACCTAAATGTCTCCCTGACACGTTGTTGACAAGACCGTGGAATAAACATCAGCATCAGGATGGGCACAGCCCAGGGGGGCTTTGTCCAGGGTCCCTCTCCAGGGGCACCACTCGAGCTGTTCTGTGTCACTGCACCACAGAGGAACTGGAGTCTGGGACTGTGCTGTGGGAAACCTGGGGCCGAGCTGGTGAGAGGAGCTGGTCTGACTGGGGGACTGTGGGGTGTGCGGGGACTCACACAGGGCCTGTGGGGGCACTGGAGCCACTGCTGCAAAGGGGCTGTGATCCCAGCAGTGCCAGTCTGTGGGACCCCAGTGGGACCCCAGAGTGGCATCAGACTGGTGGAGTAGGGGAGTTTCCTTAACACCTCACCAGCAGAGGAAGTGGTGCCCTCTAACTTCCAGGCTGGCTGGACAGTGTTAGTCCTGCAGCAGATTGTGTAAGTGCTCAGCAAGAGATTAGGAAGAAAGAATCATCTTCTCTCTCAGCACTCTGCTCCTCTAGCTCTTCACTGTGCCTTTATTGCTCCTGCATGCTTGGTTCCTGGTATCCCATGGAAAACTTTGCCAGGCCTGTGTGCAAGGGCTTCCTATGTTTGCTTTCTGAAAGCCTGAAGAAAAGCAGGTGGAAGCTTCCTTCGCACCTTCTAATGGCGCTGAATCAGCACTGCCCCAGGCACTGCTTGAGTATCCTGGGAGGTGCAGACTGTGAGTGTTGCAGACACAGATTAGAGGATGTGGGACGATGATGGAAAGTCACTAGCCACTTGCTAAACTCTTGACGATTCTGCCTTATGCCAGATAGAAGTGTGGTAACTTGCCGTTATGGTGTGCTGGGAAGGTTTCTCTGCTTGGTATCTGACTGTGGTGCCTTCTTTTCAGGCAGCAGGTACACCCATGAGAATTAAAAAAAAACCCAAAACCCCAATCTTTTAAGTATCTGTTATTCAAATCATTAGAATTTATAGCAATTTCTTAATCTCAGCAGCAGGAAGGATTTATATAATAAATAAATGGCAGTAAAGGGCAAAGTTGGTTAAAATGAAGGAAATTTTAACCTTTTCCTCTTACAGGTTGAAAAATCTCAACATTTCTTCCTTTGCTTACTAAATATTCTAGTTGTGCCATACAACTTGCACTCATCAACATATTGGTGTGTTCTGCTTGTAGGGCTTGAATTTTGTGGAGCACAAAGGCAAGCAAAGTTGCCTTCTATTCAGATAATTCTGAGAATGTGTGTTACGTGGTTTTATAACTTAGACGTGGTGACCACAGATGGTTCAGCTGTTTGAATGTTGTTTACCAGAACAGGAAACTTCTCAGCAAGTTCTGACAGAGCCAGGAGGGAACATGTATTTAATGACAGAATTTGCAGTACAACTGAGATGATCTGGCAGCTTAAAAATTGTCTGCTGAGGGGAGTCTGTTCCCCTGCTTCCAGCTTTACAGTGCCTCCCCCTGCTTTCCTATCCTGTGGCATTAACTGGTGCTTATCTTGCTGCAAGGAAAGCAGATTAAAACTGCTGACACAACAAAAAGGGCTTCCCTCCTGGGTGGTTTTCCATTGCTTTCACAGTACAGATTGGTTATCCCATGGGCAAAGGGTGCTGGAATAGGCTCGATTGACACTTGAAACACGAAAATGGGGATAGAACCTGATCTGTGGGTGAAGGGGAGCAAGCGCTGCCAGCTGTTAATGCTTCAACAAATACTGAAAAGATAAAGATTCAGTTCAAATCCATATTGTGTTAAATCTCAAATTAGCATAAGTCTTCTCGTGGTTTATTCTATAATCATGTGCTCAGGTATTTGTTTAAAAATTTGACCTTCACTGTCAGACATGAATTAACAGCAGCTGCTGGTGAGGGGCCTGGAAGTCCCTTCATGCAGGGAGCATTCCCTTTCTAGAGTGAGGATTTCTGGTTGCTGTTTCTGACTTCTTCCATTATTCAACTTCTGGCTGTCAGTCATGGTGCAGTCCCTGGAAAGGCTTATCCTTTAGCAGATCCAATCTGTAGATCCTGTTGCAGAAACAGGATTTAGATATCCTGATTTTGACTATTTCAAAGTAGTTGAAGTGCTTTAAAAACTAGGATTCTGGCAAGCCATGAGCAGCTTGAGTCTGGTGTGAGTTTTAGTTGTAGGTCAACTAAAACATCAGGATTCAGTCCTTGATGGTGGACTGAGGCAGAGAGTATCTTCCTGTGATAGGAATTCTATATGTTTTCTCAAGGTTTTCTTTAAAAAGCTGCAAAAATAGAAACTCTGTCAAATGCTCAATATGGCCCCAAGTCAGTGTGCAGCACAGACTCACCAGTTTCATACACACAGTAAAGCAGCACCAAAGACAGCATTAAACAGTAACAGGCCTTGAGGTGCAGGATGGACAACGTTTACAGGGGAAAACATTCAGAAAATTAATAGTCTCCACTTGAAACACTGAACTGGGTCAGATCTTGCTGCTTCTTGTCTTCCTGTCTGAAAAAGTTCTGGGCATAAGGTTGGAATTCAGGTTGAGGTGGCATTTTGGTTGTGGCTGGTCAAGTACCTGGACATGGGGGACCTGATTTTTACCTTGGCTGTTGGGAATACTTCGGTGTTTACAGGAATACCTTCAAAATCTATCTTTTATTAATGTCAAAAATTAGAAATCCTGAAGAGCTCGTTAATGGTACATAGTTCTGTAAAATGTCATGTTTGTGCTTTTGAAAGAATGAATTGTTCTGGAATTTTCAACAAATAGTGTTTTGTTTCCTGAGTTGAAAAAATGCATTGCTGAAGCAGTGGCTTGTTCTTAGTTTTTAAAATAAACATTTGAACTTATTTCAGGTGGAGGAAGTTTGGTTTCTGGAAATGTGAAGATTTAACCTCACTGAGGATTTTTTTCACTTTACAGATATATCGTAAAATGTCCAATGGTTATGAAGATCACATGGCTGAAGATTGCAGGGATGATATTGGTAGGACAAATTTAATTGTGAACTACCTTCCTCAGAACATGACGCAGGATGAATTACGGAGTCTGTTCAGCAGCATCGGCGAAGTGGAATCTGCAAAACTTATTCGGGACAAAGTTGCAGGTATGATGTAGTATTTCAGAAATTGTCACCTTGTGCTAGACTGCATGAGCAAATACTTGATTGAATACAACTTAATCTAGGAATACTAAATATTTCTGTGTGTAATCAAACTATTGGCAAGTTTGCCTGGAGCTCCAGTAAATCCAGCACTGGGTATTGGGAGGATGGAATGCTCAAGGTTAAGTTAATGACTATTGTGTGTATGGCTAAGAATTCTAAGAAGTACAGTTCCCATATTTGAACATTAATAGACAGGTCTAAAACTGGTTTAGATTTAGTCCCTGGCTGATTTATTCTTCCTACAGTCTGAGTGTTTTTGACTCCACCAGAGCTCTGAATATACAAACAAACCTTTTGTTCTGATTTTGATCAGTAAAATAAAGGTGTGTTGGAGTTCTGAAGTGTCTGTAGGTCTATCACTGTTGTGGAATTCAACTTGTAAGTTCCTTAAATAGGATTGGTAGTAGTAGCTTTAAAATATGAGAGAAATGAATTGTTCTGACTTGTGAAACTTAATGTTTCCTTAAAGCAAAACAAATGCTGACAGAGCAACTGCTTCCATATCTGTTTAGTTGCAGGAGGTTTTAGCTGCTCTCTGAAGAGGTTTTAATCCTAGCATTGTTAAAATACTTCATTTACAAGTTTTGGTTATTCTTGTTCAGAATTTGCAGAATCTTGGATTCAGTGAGAGCACTTGGTTGTTTCTGGAGGGGGAAAAAAAAAGTGCTGTTAACTAGCTGTGCACTGGTGTTTGTTCCCAGCCTGCAGCTCGCTGCTTGTGGAATTCTGTGCTGCACATGCTCAGTGTTGTGTTTCAGAATCCAGCGATACTGATCGTTATCTAATCCCTAAGGGAGGCTGCTCCCCAGTCTGTAAAAGCTGCATGGGAGCTGCTGGAATGCATGAGAGCTCTTTGTGCGTCATCTTTAGTGCTTTATTTGCTTGAGAATACCCATGAGAACTGAATAATTAAAAACTTCAGAATTTCCCTTCCGAGTAGCCTCTCTGATTTCCATGTCTCTGGCTTTCCTGACATTTTACAGATGAAGTATCTCGTGATGTCTGTCTGTCTCTACGTCTACTTAAGGGATGTATATGTTCAGTCATGGTAAAATAGTTACATAAATAGTGATTTCTTTGAATGTTTTGGTAAGTGAGTGTTTGTCCCAGATGTTGCCATGTGCTTTGCAGCACTCAGAAGTTGAGGCTTACTCTGAAGGCTGATTTTGCAAGGAATAAGACCCCTTGCTTAATGATAGCAGGTCATAGCTGACCCATGCCTTAGACTGTAAAATAAGCACAAGATGACCTGCATGGGAGGGAAGAATATTTTCAGTGGGAAGCAAGAGACTTAATCAGTCTCTGAAGTTGAGACCCTGCTTCATAGGTACCTGTAGCATCAAACACTCTGGTAAAGTCTGGTTAACTTTAACTTGGAGCTTGACAGTGCTGGGTAGTTTAAAGTCCAAAACATACACTTGTGTGCTCAAGGTTGTTCTTAACCTCAAGAATGAAGAGTGAAATTGCTGTTATTGTTGCAGAGAGCCCTTGAGTTCCTGTGGACAGAACGCTTGCTTTTCTTTAAAGTGGTTGCAGGTGCTGGTTTCTGTGTGGCTGCTGTGGTTACGCCACTGGATTTTGTTGCTACCTGATTTTTCACTTGCTTGCAACACTATTAGGAGCAGTTACCGGTCATCTCCATGCTTACTGATAGTTCTGGAATATCAGTGCCAAAGAACTGGCTCCTTCTGAGCATTTTTTCTTCCTCTTGCTTTTACTTCTGCCCCTTGATGTTCACATTATATGCTTTATTCTCAAACTCTCTGTTAAACACATGGATGTGCAGCAGTTCCTGAACAGAAAAATCCTGTGGCACAGTTCTGCTTTTCTTGTGACTCCACTCGCATTTCTCTGACCCTGTGGCAGACAGCAGGAAATTGGAGCTGCAGAAAAACCTGTTCAGCTCCCTGACCTTGGTTTCTGGTCAGATAAGTCATAATATTGGCATGTGAGATAGATCAGGTTGAGTGGCCTGGGCAGGAGGGAGGGAACCTTTTGCTTTTGTTTGAGTTAGACTTTTTGGATCAGTTTAGTTCTTTTCAGTGAAGTCATAGCTTTTGGTGCCCCCATGAAGTTTTAATAATCAGAGTATTTTGTCTTTGAAGTTCCCTTTGTTGTTTGTGTTTGCAGAGTTAAAATCAACATTTAGTTGATAATGCTTGCTTTTTGTAAAGCATTGAATGATACATACATTTCTTCTCAATTTATTGTCTGTTAATGAAATGTGGGGCAAAAAATACTTCTGCTTGGAATGCAGTTTTTCATGACTTATTGGACTGGCATAAGCTGTCTGCAGACTGGTTACTGGGATTCAAGAACTGATTTGAAAGCCAGAGTTTGGGTTTGTTTCAGCAAATTATTTTACTATGATTGTTACATATGTTGTTGCATTTTGCTTCAAATGCAGCAGAGTATTGAACAATCTGTGTTCCATGTGTTAGGTGTAGTTATAAATTGTAGAGCAGTTCCTTGAAGCCTCCACAGTGCTTATCCTTTATCTCACTACTGATGAGCATTACAGGAAGGTGAAAGTAGCAGCACATCATGTTGTCAGTTCACATTCCTTACCAGGAGCTTTTGGGTTTGTGTACATATGGGTTATAACCACTGATAAAGGTGTGACTGTGTGTCTGGTTTGTTGTTGGAGATCTGACAGCTTCTTTTTCTGGTTTTTTGTGCCTTTTTTTTCAGTACCTGTACAGAGAAACCTGTGCACAGTAGATGAGCATTAGAAGGATGCAGGGCTCCTCCTGATCATAGTGGAAGAATAGAGTGCTGGGCTTTGCATCCCCCAGTTGGTGTAGTGGATTCCTCAGCACTTCCAGACATGGCTTTGCTTGGCCTGTGATGAGTGAATCAGTACTGGGGGTCAGCAGGCAAATACTGGGTTGTTGCTATGCTGCTCACTGTACTTGTGTTTATGGCGAGTACGTCTTGGACATCCAGGATTTTCCTAAGAGAATTATAGCATTCACTGGGCACTGTTCTTTCTGTCAGATCTTAATTGAGCACCAGCCATGCCTTGGGCCTTTGAACCCTAGGGAAATGTTAGAAGGCTAATTCCCACTTCCCAGTATAGTATGGCACAGTGTCCAGCCTGCAGTGTAACTTTTCACTGCATCTCCTGGTCTGTCATGGTGGTTGCTGAGGTCTGTGAGTAGCCATTGGCCTGATTCTGTCCATTAAATTCTCTCTTCCTGGGGCTCTGGCTCATGAGGCTGAGAGCAGGAAGTCTGGGGTTGGTCCAGTAGCCCTGCAGCATTGCCTGCAGACACAGCACTGTACTCTGCACTGATTCCCTCTCCAGGGATGTGTATGATGTTAAATGTCCACTTCCTTGGAGCAACTGCCTAGTGCTGGAGATGATTCAGCAGAAGAGATCCGTCTCGTGCTGCATTTTGCATGGTCAGTGCTTGACTTTGCTGCAACATCCAGGTTCTGGGGTCTGGGTTCCCAGCCATTGTGCTGGACTCCTCTAACAGGTGAGTTTTTTAAAAACGTTTCTCCTTCAGTACCTGTTAATGCAGGAATGCAGGCCTCTGGGCCCCTCTGGGGTTGCTCAGTTTCTTGCAGCACAGATGCTGATGGCTTGGTGTGTCAGGATGTCTGACTTTGCACAGCACAGGTGCTTCTGCTCAATAGCTCTAAATTTTCCAAGACAGCCTGGTCATTTTTATCCTGCTGTCCATGCAGCTGTACGCAGGCTGTTAGTCCTTCTGGACCAAATGCTGAAGCTGAAAGTTTGTTGGTCATATGTGTTTTAGTTTCTCTGTCTTCCCCTTACTCTGCTACTCTGTATTACTCTTACTACTCTGTATTGGTGCTCTTAAACCTGACTGTCCTAAAGCTCTGAAAAGGTAGAGTTAAACTGCTTTTTTGTGGAATTACTAAAAACAAAAAAGCTGCCAAACTCATGTGCTATGGCAGCACATGGTAATATTAAAAATAATATTCCTTATTGGAATAATTGTGTGAGCTGTGGGGTGCTCCCACCTGTGATACTGTATGTAACTGTCCTCAGAGTGCAAGGGAAAAGAATTAATCAAAGCTACCACAAAGCTGTGTTGGGGGAGTTTAAACTGGATATTAGGAAGAGTTTCTTCCCCCAGGGGTGCTGGGCACTGCCCAGGCTCCCCAGGGAATGGTCCCGGCCCCAAGGCTGCCAGAGCTCCAGGAGCGTTTGGACAGCGCTGCCAGGGATGCTCAGGGTGGGGTTGTTGGGGTGGCTGTGCAGGGACAGGGGCTGGAAGGGCCCCACAAGGACCATCAATCCAACTGAGAATATTCTAGGGTTCTATTCTAGGATTCTCTGAACCTTTTTCTCCATGTGTTTATGATCTCAGACTTCTATGGGGTCTATTTATTGCTCCTGACACCATATCCCCTCTTGGAGTCCCTTGTGACACGTTGCTGTGCACACCTCATTCTGTGAGAGTTCCTTCTGACTGTGATTGATTTTGAAAAGGAGGCATCCAAGTTCCTGAGGGTTCCTGTTCCTTCCCTCACACCTTCTGTACTGCCTGAGCAGGGAGTGTTTTCCCTCTGGTACTCATGACTGTCTGCTCTAGGAAGTGTAGGATATGATCCTTCACACTGTTCCAAAGGCTCTGTCTGTACCTGTCAGCTCCCCGGACATGGCCCCCTCTCTGCAGGGGCTGGGAGGGAGACGTGGGCACCCTCGGCATTTGCTGTGTCAGTGTGAGTTCTGATGGAGGTCACCAAGGTGATCAGCAGCTGTCAGGGCAAAGGGATCTCTCCACTGCTGCTGGGAAGTGTGGAGCAGAAAGCATATTTTGGGGTGACTTGTTAAGGTTTTATGCAGGAATTTGGGGTCCATCTCAAACATTACTGTCGTGATGGCTCACTCTCTGCAGGTGTGCCTGGGACATGTTGCTTATAGGACCAAAAGAAGTCACTTTCAGATAGTTGCAATTCCTCAGGAAGGGACATAAAGCTTTACCCTTTCCCTGCCTTTTTCTTTTTATGTCTTCTCTGGAAGACTAATTCTCAGAAATTAGGCAGTTAAAAAAGAAATGAGTGTCCTTGTCCATGTGAGCTTTTCAAGCAGAAAGGGGAGGAGGATTTTACTGCCCAGCTGTCAGGTGCTACAGAGTGGTGAGTGGCTCAAGTTTGTGTGACAGGGCAACTACTCATTTCACCAGTGCAGTTAACTCAGTCTAGAAATGGAATTCTGAAGTGTTCTTGTTTGTGGAAAATACTTAAGTATTCTCTTTGGCTGGAATAGTTTCCTTTTGCATGCAAAACACCCATGAAATTGCTTATGCAGTTTTGCTGTTAACTGTGGAATTGGAATGCATCATTACCTCTGATTTTTTTTTTTCCTAGCTCTTTAATCACATTTGGTGGTGTGTGATTTCTTTAAATGTGCATTCAAGAATGCCTTGTGGCAATGGTTTACTTAATGAAAAGGTGCAAATGGTTTGCAGACAAATTGCCCAAATACTGAAAATGTGAACACCAGCTTTGCCAACTCCATTTAATTCCCTTTGTCATAGAGGTGGCCACATAAACTGCCTCAGAGGTAGTAACTGAGTTCTCTCAAGGGTATAGAAATACAATTAACCTAAGTCAGAGAATCCTGGAATATCCTGAGCTGGGAGGGACCCACAGGGATCATCAGCCCAGCCCCTGTCCCTGCACAGGCACCCCAACAACCCCACCCTGAGCATCCCTGGCAGCGCTGTCCAAACGCTCCTGGAGCTCTGGCAGCCTTGGGGCCGGGACCATTCCCTGGGGAGCCTGGGCAGTGCCAGCACCCTCGGGGGCAAGAACCTTTCCCTGAGCTCCATGCCAAGCCCTGGCACAGCTCCAGCCCTTCCTGGCCTCCTGTCCCTGTCCCAGAGCTCAGCCCCTGTCCCTCTGCCTGCCCTGGGGAGGAGCTGCAGCCCCGAGGAGCCTCCCCTCAGTCTCCTGTGCTGCAGCTGAACGAGCCAAGTGCCCTCAGCCGCTCCTCAGACCCTTCTCCTCCAGACCCTTCCCCATCTTTCTAGCCCTAAAGCTTGTCTGGGTTCTTACAGAGGGATCAGAGCACAGCCAATAGAAGCAACAGCTCTAGCAGTAGTTCTTGGGCTCTGCTTCTCAATATTTGGGGCATATCTCAGGTTTTCAGTGGATTTCTGGTACCTCTCTTATGCCCCAGAGTGCTGGCTGCTGTCAGGATGGGACAGCTGCAGGACACTTGGACTTGGAGCAGGTTGCTCTGAGCTTTGTCAGGTGTACTTGACCAAAAGGAGGTTGAAGCTTTTGTTCTGGGTGACCCCTGCTTGAGGACGGTCAAGCACTTGTTTAGCTGTTGCTGAGGCCAGGCCTATGTACCAGTCTGGCCTAGAGCAGAGCTTCCAGAGCACTGTGAGCAGGCAGAGCAGGGCAGGGACTGGGCACTCTGCTGTGTGTAGCCCTTTTGCACTCAGGGCTGGTGATGATGTGCTGTGGTCTCCAGCAGTTGTGGCAGCACCTATTCCTAGAACAGCAGAGGCCTTGGCAAAAGAAAAGCTGCCTTTACTGAAAAGGATGGTGGAGCTGTGCAGGGAGTGCTTGGGGCCTCTCACTCAGGCTGGCCAGGTGTGTTCATAGTGAAGAGGACCTGTGTCACCAGGTGAAGGGCCTGTGAGTGTGTTGAAAACCAGTCCTTGAGTTTGGGGTTCATCAGCACAAGCTGCAGCTGGAGGGGAGCCCCTAGTGAAGTACCCAAAGGTTTGACATCAGGGCCAAATCTGTTAGAAAAGTTGGTCACTGAGCTGGCTGATGGTTCTGCCTGCGCACTCAGTGTGTGTGCAGTGATGCCAGACTGGGAACGGTGGCTGGTCACCAGGTGATGGTGCTCCCACTCAGAGGGACCCTGAGAGTGTTCTCTGAAAGCTTTGAGGCAGGGCTGGCACAACAGTCAGTGGCTCCCTGCTGTTTTGTGGTCGTGGGTGTCCTTCCACTGTCTGGATACACTGAGAGGGTTAAATACAACTCTCCTTACCATACAAGTCAAAAAGGCCAAGAGAACTGTACAGACCATTCCATGGCTCTGCTTCCTTTGCTTTTTTTTTCTGCTTATGAAGCCATACAAATGAGCTATATAGCAACATCTTTGGTTGTGTTCTAATATTTTTCAGCATGTTTTTAGTGGGAGTTATTTTTCTACATCTTACAATACTTTAATTCTCTTCCAATGGAGCAGCTGCGTTTCTGCAGTGTAAAAGTTGGGTTCAGCTCAGCCTGTGGTTGGGGTGACTGAGCACTTGCTGAGGCTTTTGTACTGTAATGTTTGCAGCTAAAGTGTTGTTATTTGAAAACTGAAGTTTCTTCCTCAAGAGAAGGAAGAAGTGAATTTTTGAGCCCTCAGCATCTTGAACAGTCAGATTTTTGTTCCAACAACAGGTGAACAAATTTGGTCCTGTTTAAAGAAATGAGATCTTGCAATGAGTGGGCAGGCATTTTCCTCCCAGACTCCCTTCAAAAAAACCAGCCTGTGGTATTTCTGTACAGTTTTGGGCCTGGTGTTTTCTGTGTTCACTTTACAAATCCTTTTCACTTCACAGAATCTCGGATGCTGGCAGTTCATCTGGAAAAGGAGCCCTGGAGCAACTGAAATTAAATCTCAATAGAGAAATGTTCTGGAACTGAGAGAAAGGAAAAAAATAAAAAAAGAACATATAGAAATTATAATTATGCAAGAGAGGCTTTGTGAAATAAATTTAATTACTAAAAAGCCCCCACCCTTTTGTTTTCAGGATTTTAAGCTGTTACTCTTACAATTGAATTTTTGCAGTATTGCGGAGATGGTGAGATCCCTGTGAGCTCTCTGAACCAGGGTTGACAACAGACTTTTGTGAAGTTAGCTTTGTAGCTTTTGACTTTTTCCCAAAGAGGTGTCTGAGTTGTTTGTATTCATCTTTGTTTCAAGGCAAATATCACTGATTTTACATAAGAGAGAGAGTCAGCTTTATTTGTAATTTGTAATGTTTTTCTGAGTTGTTTGAAGGTCAGGCTTTCCAAACCAGCTAAATGTGCTTTTGCCCTTAAACTCCTATAAATGAGACTCTTCTTTGTTGAGCCATGAACAGAAACAGAGATTGTGTCCTAAAGCCAGGGGAAGCAGCGGGGACACGTTCTGGATTGGAAAGTCATTATCAATATAACTGGATATTTTCTTTGTTTCCTTGCTAGTTCCTTTCTGTTGCCATCAAGTGTTTGTTCAGTAAGATGTGCTGGTTTGAAGTCTTGAGGCAGAAGTGGGAATTAGCTTAGTGCACAGTCTGGGTCTTAGTCACAGGAACTGCCACAAAGCTGGGTTCAGGTCCTGTAGAAGGAAGGTCCTGAGCTGCTGCATGGACTAACAATAAAGGGTGAAACATTGTGGAAATCCTGGAATATAAACCTAAACTTTCAGCTCTGTACTCTGTGTAGGTGCAGTAATTGCCCGTGAGGTGTTGGTGTGACTGACCCAGCCCTACAGGAGCACAGGGCTCCCCAGGGCTCTCTAGGTTAGGCACAGCCCCGGGCTATTTGCCTGGGCTGAGCTTTGCCCCCAGCCTGACACAGGCAGGACTCCGTGGGGTTTCTGGTGCTCTCTTGGTGTTTCAGGGACTAAATTGTGGGAATTGGAAAAACAGAAGTTTCCACAGACACTGAGCGATTTGATCTGCAGCCTTGGAAGAAGCTGGGATTGATATAATAATACAATACACAGACATTAAGCAGAAAAATAATAAATTTATGTTTCTGTAGTTGTAAGTAAGAATATGCCTTAAGTAAGTGAGAAACTGTATTGGGTAAGATAGTGAAGGGTTTATAATGTAGGAGTGTGGTTGTATAGAGTAAGCTAAGAGTTTAAAAGTTACAATAGAAGCATATGTGTATATGTGTGATAATAGCCCATTGGACAAAAGTATCTGCAGTGCAGCAGAAGTAAGTAAAGGTGATGGGTTAGAAAATCAAAATAAACCCTGTGGCAACTGTCTATTGGTTTAGAAAGTTATGTATTGTCTTGTAACGAAGAACTTGTGACTACTTTGAGCTATGGCTGACTGCCTGCTCCTCTGAAATCTCACAGCCTCTGAGACTGACGTTCATCTGAGCAATAAATCGTTCTTAGCCTGACAATGGTCCCATCCCTTCATTAAAAGCAGCAAAAATGATACTAAATGATAGTTTTGGGCAGCATTTGTGACTTAACTGGAGATGAGGCAGGTGAACGTATTTCAGAATGATTAATTGTTGCTTCAACAAATTCTTTGGGTAAACAAAAAAATACTTGCTTCCATTGGGCAGAATATTTTTGGTAGGCAAAGTAAAAGTGAAATTTACTTTTAACTGCTTCAGTACCAGCGCTGAAGCTCCTGTATGTCACTATAGGACACGAAACAACATGACGCAAACACGCAGTTGTCTCAAGGAAGAAAAAAGGGAAGTTTATTTTCTGATTTTATAGATTTCCAAAGGTGACAGTGGATTGGAGGGTGAAAGGGACACCTCTCCAATGACACTGGACAAAAGAACAGTCCATCAAATTTCTCCTCCTCCATGAAAGAATGCAAAACAGTAAGTTGTTTACAGAAAGTGTGTGAGAAAGTTTGCTACAACAATGCAAACATCAGAAGGCTTAGAAAATCTTAAAAAATCAGGGTGACATCTGTACTCAGTTCTGTCTCCAGTAGTGTTTTCTGGAACTCACTGTGGTCACCACAGCACAAATAGTTGTGTCAGAGACACAGCAGCTGCTCAATGTCACTGGTGGGGCAGATGAGAGGACATCCCTGAACTGTGGGCTAGGGGACTGGATAAGAGAAAATTTTTGGTTCAAACTGTGGGTTTTAGCTACAGCTTCATTTGTTTCCAGAGTATCTGAGATGCATCATCTACACCATTAGTGAAGGATTGAGTGCAAGGCTGGAGCCCCTCTGCTCTGGAGCCAGGCTGGCACAGCTGGGGCTGCTCACCTGGACAAGAGAAGGCTCCAGGGACACCTCAGAGCCCCTTGCAGGGCCTGAAGGGGCTCCAGGAGAGCTGGAGAGGGACTGGGGACAAGGCCTGGAGGGACAGGACACAGGGAATGGCTCCCACTGCCAGAGGGCAGGGCTGGATGGGATCTTGGGCAGGAATTGTTCCCTGGCAGGGTGGGCAGGCCCTGGCACAGGGTGCCCAGAGCAGCTGTGGCTGCCCCTGGATCCCTGGCAGTGCCCAAGGCCAAGTTGGATGGGGCTTGGAGTAACCTGCAATAGTGGAAGATGCTCCTGCCTATGGCAGGAGTTGGAATGAAATTGTCTCTGAGGTCCCTTCCAACCCAAACCATTCCATAATTCCATAGTTTCCTGTATTTTAAAAAACATACTATGAATTATCTGCTAGAAGTTATTCTATTTATTACTGCCTGTGTTGTGATGATGGAATTTGATCTCATAGACATAGAATGGAAAATCATGCCCTTATTTGTTAGTTTTGAAAATTGGTCATTAAATACTTCAGATGTTTGTGTACAAACACAGAAATATGTTTTGACAGCAATCCTCCATGAATCTGCTTTTTTTTGATGTAAGTACACCTTGCAGTATGAAAACAAAACCTGCTAAGGATGTAACAAATAGCAGGTCCTTGTCTGGACCTGCTGGAGCAGGAGCCAAGTGTTCTGTCTTGTGGCTGTACAGGATGCTGTTACCCCTCTCCCTGGGGGCACTGTGGGCTCATGCTCCGTACCCTGATCCCCAGCTCCTTTTCCCTAGAACAGTCTCCAGCTGGTAAGTGTCCAGTCTGCTGTTGCCAGGGTGGCTTTCTCCCCATGATCAGGACTCTGCATCTGTCCTTGCTGCATTCCACGAGGTGCTGTTGGCCTGTCCTCTTGGCAGCCTGACCCTTCAGTTTGTGACGGGTTCCTCCCAGCCTGGTGGGATCTCCATTCTTGGTGGGAGCACGTTCCCATCACCTCCTCCACAACGTGGATCACGAGGTAAACTGCAGGTTCCAGTAGAGACCCTGCAAACTCCACTCCAGGCATACAGCTAGAGTGTGTGTGTGGAGGGGTGTGGTATGTGTTTTTGTCTCCTTTTGAAGATGGATGTGGCACTTTCCTTCCTTCTTTCGATTTCCTGATCGTTCAAAGATGAAGCAGTTTTGGCAGGGACATGAGCCTGGTGCCTCATCACCCTTATATAGAGCCCATTTCATCCCCCCCATGGGTTTGACTGGGACCAATTCATTCAACCAGTCCCTGGCTCAGTGTTCATCCACTGGCCTTTCTCTGGGAGCTCTTTCCAAAGTGCAGAGCCTGTTAGACTCTGCTGGTGAGGTGAGGCACAGAAAGCATCCTGTGCCCCTCTGCTCAGATCGCATATTAAATCTGCTGTCAAACTTCCAGCCTTGTGCTGCTGGGATGGGAATAGAATATTTTCTTGTTACCCTTGGTATTATTATTTTGTTTCTTTCCATTCTTTTCAAATCTGAACTGCATTTGAGCTCTGCCATTCCTCAGACACAGTGGACAGTGTTTCCAAATTCCTCCTGTTGTAGCTGTTACTACTTCTATCTCCTGTGCTCTCTGTTTCCCTTGGAGCTCTGCCATGGCTCCCTGCTCAGCCAGGCTGCTCTGCTCACACATCTGTGTGTTTTCCTGGCTGTTAGGAAACAGAGGATGCTGTATGTGTGCTGTGACTGGCTCAGCAGTTAGGGTGCAGTCTCTTGGTCCCCTGCTCTGCCAGTCCTGCCTTGCTGCACTTCTCCCCTGTCATAGCACTTGTCGGGAAGTTTGATGCAGGATGGTTGGGGGCTGATGTGATTGAGGAGCCCTGGTTGTACAACAGTGTAACTGTGCTAAAGAAGCCCACACAAGGCACACCTGAGCACTTTAATCTGTTTTTATCCTCAGAAACTATAGCCACTGCTTTGAATTCTGCTGATGCCTGGCGTTTTTGTGGTACTTCTCGATGCATTCACACCTATTTAGGCTCTCTGGTTATCACTCATGGCACGGTTTGTAAAGCCAAACAAAAAACTCAGACTCAGCTCGCGCATCCTCCAAAAACTGATTCCCAGCTCAGAAAAAAAGTTCTAAACTAAGTTGCCATCATGCTGAGGTGCACTGACATAACAGGAGCCAGGTTTGATTTTTGGGGTTTCTAGTGGAGGACAGGATAAGGGAGGATCTGAGTTAGCTGCTCTCAGTGAAGTGCTCTGGTGTGTATCACACTCCTCAGCGAAGCTGGAATTGTCAGCACTGGGCTGGGAATGAGGAAGAAGCTGGTGACTGAAGCCGTGTGTCTCGGGAGCTGGGAAAGGAAGCAGGGACATGGACAGAAACCCAAGTGATGCACGGAAAGAAAAGCAGTGCCCTCTCTCCTGAAAGGGCCTTTTATCATGGAAACAAAACTTGGTTCTTTCTGCTGAAGGAGTGTAGTATTTTGCTTAAAACTAGGTTTTGTAGTTACTTTGTTAATTATTTGTGCAGATAAGGACCTACTTGTTGCTCTTTTTTAGCTTTGTCTCTTGAGTAAATTTATATTTATGTATATGCGAACTTGTAAAAATATTTTTTAATTCCTATCCACTAAAATATTTTGAGAACTGTTACAGCACCAGTTTCTTTTGTGCTATAGGTTTCTATAGCAGGCTGGGAACATCAGGAGAAAGCAAAAAAACTTCTCTCCTTGCCTGGGGTAAACACTGGACAGCAGTCATAATACTGTGTAAATGCTAATTCTTTATATATTTCCTGTCATCCTTAGCACATAGGTAGATTGTACTGTTTTGTAGTAAAATGATGAAGCAAAGGGTGTTCCTGCACAGGCATCTGTGAGGTGGAAATGTCTCCTGCAGTGACAGACTGCTGTGTGTTGGCCCAGCCTGGGTAGAGGTGAACACTGGGCACTGAGTGGGAGGAGATGGCTGAGGCTCATTGGTAAATTACCCAAAATATTGGGTATTTTAGAGCAAGATAAGTTAACATATGCTGTCAGTTTTGCATGGATTGGGTTTTTCTAGCACTTAAGGACTATAAGGTCATGTTATACAATTGTAGTTTAAAGGTGGTAAGTACAGATCAAAAGGGATGGTGTGCATTCTAGATTATTGTTGAGAAATACAGGTAATTGATAGTTTCTTACCTATCATCAGGTAAAAGCTAATAGGACTGTAATATTGGGGTTCAGTACAAACTTACTGTCAAATGCCTAGAGGGAATATGAGAATGAACTTTTGTGATCCTGCCACTTTCAGAGCCTTCTTTTTTTAGTCATTGTTTGTTTGGGTGAACCCCATTGCATCCCTGCCCCCTCACTTCCCAGGGCATTCAAACTGTTGGATAAGGAATAGTCACTGAGGAATATAAACTTTTTGTTTTTTGTATAAAACTGGAAGGGAAAAAAGATGGAGAATTTTGCTCTGACAGAAACAGTAAAGAAGGCCAGACAAAAACAGTAAAAAATGATACAGTCACTGTGTGGTGGGGACACATCACACAGCGACTGTATCATTTGGGGGACAGACACTTGGAAGGGAAATGTGTGTAAGGTCCAGGATAGGACTTGTACAGGAGCAAGTGGACACAGAATATGTACAGCTGAGTTTGGAAAAGAAGAGCATTGGCTGGAGGCTGTAGAAAGTGCTTTCAGAATGCCTGGCAGACTGCCTTTAATGTGGGCACACGTGTGTGTGTGTTAGGGCACAGTTTCTGATTCCAGGGACTGGGCCCAGGTCACGTGGTGCCTTTTACTCCTGAGTGTCCATGGGTATTGCAACTTATGTCTGGTTTTATCCTGTATATAACTAACTTAAAATTCCTTGTCACTGATCCCTAACAGTGCATAAACACATAACTTGTGTGATACTTTGGAAGGAGTGTGGGCAGCAGAGGAGAGGGGGATTCTGTCCCTCTGCTCCACTCTGATGAGACCCCATCTCCAGAGCTGTCTCCAGCCCTGGAGACCCCAACACAAGATAGACATGGAGCTGCTGGAGCCAGGCCAGAGGAGGCCANTGAAATTGTCTCTGAGGTCCTGTCAAACCCAGACCATGCCATGATCTACAGTTCTATGCCTGCTGTGTTCTCTGGGAACTTGTTGCAAGGGAAGGATACTCAGTGTACTGAAGACAACATAATAAATTTATGAGTGGAATCCTGCTCTTCTTCACCTGTCAGGAAAATAGTCCCCCAGTCCTCCCCAGTGCAGCATCCGTCCAGGAAGTGAGAGTCCTCCAGGGCTCACTGTGGGTCGCACTTGGAGGGATTAGTCTTGTTTGGGGTATGTTTCCCTGGTCTTTAAGGGCCCATTTCCATAATTTTTATTAGGACCTGGTTCTGTTCGGTAGTTTGCTGGAATATTCATGTTTATGTGACTTTTGGGGCAGACTGAAAATATCCATAAAGCAGCTGTTGCTCTGAGCCTTCAGAGCAGGGCTGGACCTGTGAGGGATGTTGGGTCCTTCCCATCCTTGCAAAAGTCATTGCCAACTGTCCACGTGGTATATTTTCCATCTTAAGCTTACTTTTGTTTTCTTAGTCTGGAGAAATAAGGTAGGGTCCAGGTGCTCAACATTTTTCTAATTGTTCAATTACTCATTTTCTTAATCAGAGGTAAATAATCTCAGTAGGTAAGTGGGTGGGAACCAACTGTATTTGATCTCCATCACTGACCATCTTTGACTAATAAAACAAAAGGAATGTTATAAAGGAATCCCAAAAACCATGCTGTGGGTACATGTTAGAAACATTGATCAGAATTTTACAGATGTTGTCTGTAGGTCTCCAGAGGATGGAGTTAAATCCTACCTGGCTGGCACAGAGCAGTTTGCTGTTAGTTGTGTTCTGTGTCTGGTGTCAGCAGAGGTTAGTTTGGAGCTGGTTTAACACCAGGTCTCTAAGGGAACAGCATGTTGTTTCTGTGCAAGGCTTGAACACAGGGGATCTGGCTTCTCTAAGAGTTTTAGCAGATGGCAGAAATTACCTGTGAGTGTTTATACGTAGGGTGTATTAGACAGCAGGCTCTGACATTGTCTGGGTTCAGCTGAGTTGCTGCTGGATTAGGTTTCACAAGGAAGCAGCCAAAGGCAGAGGCCGTGCCAGGAGCTGGTGCAGCTCTGCAGTCAGTCTGTTGGCATGAAAACACTGAGGGTTATTTGGGGCTTCCTTCCATTCCCTTGTGGATTTTACGCTTGCAATCTCGATGTCTCAGCAGACTGGGCATCCTTTTTTCTGTATCTGAAGCTAATCTACAGTTCTCTTGCAGCCCTTTTCTTCATTTCTTCTGACATTTGTGCCACGATATCATCATTGGACTCCTGTATCTGTATTTGGTGTTCTGAAATGTCAGGAAAGCTTAAGGAAACTTCCTTGTCAGTTAAGACCATTGCAGAGCCAAGCAGTGTGATTAAAAAGGGCTATTGCACCACAGAATCCTTTACCATAACAATTAGCTTTATCTTCTAGTGTCCTTAAGCCTAACAGTAGAACTTAATAACTTAGAAGTAGTATATTGTTAGAGGAAAATAGCACATTTTCCTATGCATGCTTACAATTTTCTTTAGAAAATCCCACAGATCTGATAGAGACAAGGAGAAGTTGGCTGAAAGAGGTGTGTCTAGGGTTGAATTGCAGCTTTTTTATTGCTCTCAGACAGTCTTGAAAGTATTTTAGTTATTTTTAGGCCTACACTACTAAGAACCTGTAATTGTTGGGAAATTGCAGCCCAAAATGATCTTAGTATGTAATGTTATAATTGATAGTAGCAATTCTGGAGATTGGAGATAGAAGCAGAGCATGTAAGTATCCAAATAAATATCCTTTTCCTTAAATATTTTAAGGATTTTTATTATTAATATCAAATTATTCCTTTAAGAGTAAACTTAAATAAGGTAACATTACATGAATTGTCTGCCTTAAAGAGAATTTTTCACTCTTCACTATGATGCTGTGTTTGGGAAACTGGCTGCTTGTTAGCTGTATTAATGAAGGATTGGAAACTTCTTTTTCCTTCTTGTCCCCAGGGGTGGAGGTTGGAATAGCCAAAGAAATCACGAGGGTCTTCATTTCATACCTTACAGTTCATCCATTGACATTTTCTCACTTTCTGCTCTCTATCCACAAGACTTAGTACAGATGAACTTAGTTAAGTCATTGCCTTTGTTCCCCACCCATGAAGTTTGCAAGACTGGTCAGAGTTTGTGTTTTAGCCCTAAATTTCTTACTGTTAAAGGGTGCTCTGTCCAATGCCTGCTCTCTGTGAAGGCAGAGGGATGTCCAGAGTGGAAATAAACCTCTGAGTTACTCATGATGTGTGCCAGCCTTGGGAAACCTCCTTGGCTTACTGAAATATTTGCTGTGTGGATTGTGTATGTTAAGTTCACTTCTTGTTTGCATTTCCTTTCAATTTAGTAGTGATAACATAATTTTGTTAGGATTAATTTTAAAAAATGTTCTTCCCTTTAGGACACAGCTTAGGCTATGGCTTCGTGAACTATGTAACTGCAAAAGATGCTGAAAGAGCAATAAACACACTGAATGGCCTCAGACTTCAGTCAAAAACTATCAAGGTAGGAGCTCTTCAGTCGTCTGTGAAAACAGCATTGTAATAAACTTTATTCTGATGGTAAAGTTTGTGTGCTCCCAGCTGCAGCAAACATGAATCTGGGAGGAGAGTAGTGAAGTGTTTTGAAACAGCTTAGTATTTGAAGGTTCCTTTTCTTTATATTCCCACCATTTTTACAGCAGTAGAGGGACCATTATAGATGGTTGCCAGGTGTTTAACTCATGCACATCTTGGATGCTTAGTAATATTTATTGTAAATCTTGTTAGTACACGTGCACTCCTTTCCTTATCCAAAACAACAGCCTGTGCTCTATGTGTAGGATTTGCTCCTGCTGAGGTAATCTATGCATCTTTCTCCAGTAGCAGAAATTAGGACAGAAAACTGCACTCTACTCGTGCCATCCTTTTATGAAGCTTTAGAAAATAGACTGGCAGGACAAGTTCCTGATGTAAGCTCAGGTCCAGTGGCTGAGTCAGAACTTGGGATTCTTCGCGTGGCAAGAGTGTTTGCTGGGAGCATTGGTGTTGGTCTGTTGCTGTCTCCTTACAGCAATGCTAATATAGCTGTTATCTCTTGGGTTATCCCAAAAAGAATGACATTATGTAGGGACATGCCCTTTCTCCTGTTGTTTGGTTCATTTTCCCCTATTCTCTCTTGGTTCCATTTTTTTGAACTCCAGTAAAAATGCATGTGTTGGTAATGGGGGAGTTAATTAAATTGGCTCATGGCAATAAATTGATCTTCCCTGTTAATACCCTGAACATGTATTTTCATTTCTTTTAAAGGTTTCCTATGCCCGCCCAAGTTCTGAAGTTATCAAGGATGCTAATTTATATATCAGTGGCCTGCCCCGGTCCATGACACAGAAGGATGTAGAAGATATGTTCTCCCGTTTTGGGCGCATCATCAACTCACGTGTGCTTGTGGATCAAACCACAGGTGGGTTCTGGGACTTTGGCTGTGGAAAACTGGAGTGTACAGCATGTGTTTGGTGTTTTCTGGGACTGGCAGTACCTAAACTTCAGTAAATTAGACTTGCACGAGCTAATCATGACATCTGCTAATCATGACATCAACTGGTGATAGAATTTTAACAGGATATCCATGTTCAGTGATTTTTTTTAAACACAGAATGACTCACACTGCCTTTTCCAGCTTACAGCCCAAACTTCAGACCATATTAAAATAGGATTATTGCCATTTTTATCAGCTACTGATTTGCCAAATCTACTTTCTTGCTCTGATGCTGGCACTGCAATGTACTATGTTTCTGGGCCGTGTGTGTAACCTGGTGTGCTGACCGTACCTTGACTTTACACACATGCAGCTCTTATCCACTGGTCAATTCCAGGCCATAGTTACAGATTTAAAGCAAAACAAAAATGTCTTTTGTCTTTTGTACCAGCCTGGAACTCATTCACTCAATTTTCTCATATTTTAAACCATGTGAGATGTCTTAGAGGCTTCTGTGGTTACTGCTAAGCAAAAGAATTAATTTCATACACTTAGTACTACCCTGAGAGTTCTAAATGTATTTTGTGTATTAAAATAGGGGAAAAAAAAAAAAGAAAAAAAAGAGGAGTGAAGTTAGTTAGTTAGGCACTTGGCTCAGGGGAGACCAAAGTTAAGGTTTTCTTTGTGATGGCAATTCTGACTCTGTTACAGTGTGTTTTGAGAGTTTTAAGTTCTTACCCCATTATTTCAGACAGTGTAACTGTCTGGCTTATCCTGTCACCCAGCTGTTCTGTGGTTTTACTGGTAGCCCATATGTCATGTATTAATATGGAGAGAGCTTTCTTTTACAAATACACTTTTTCATTGATTATGCATCTGATGTATTGGAATAGAAGACAAGCTAATTCTAGCAATTGCACATTTAACGTTTATAACTGGGATGTGCATTTATACACATCAGGTCAGAAGAAGCTTTCCTGCTCTGTGAGGAATCTGCTGTAGTTCAGAGTGGGCCACCAGCAGCTCCTGGTGGGCTCAGTCTGAGTGCAGGCTGAGAGAAACCTGAGGTGACTTGGTGAGATCTGGGGACTGACGTGTCAGACACTCCATGGTTGAGTGAGGAAGATCCCATCCTGCCTGGAGAATATTATTTGTTTTGCCCAACTCTGATACCTGTGTGGCCCTGTCCCTAGAGCTGGTTATGTAGGATGCAGCTGTAATGAGAAGCAAGAAAAAGACTTGTGGAGCACAGGAAACTTAGTAATGCAAGTCTCAAAACTAGTCATCCCTCTCTGGCAGTCTGTGGGGTCTGGAGAGCATCTGGATTTGACAGAGCTGTAAAATGAGATGACGAAAGTCATTCAAATAAAATCTCCCCAAGAATAATATAGTTTTCATGGGTGTGCTGAGGCCTGATGCCATGTAATTCAGCTCAGAACACACCACCTGCTTTCCCACAGCTTTAATAATGCATTGACTGAAGAGTGGGTTCTGTTACATCTCACAGGTAATGCCTGCAGAGCCTGGGCTTGCCACCCCACCAGGAATGTAGCTATGCCTTGGCTTTAAGCCTGTCTTTCATATCTTGATCTGCTCCCACTTAAGACACGTTTTAATTTGTACTTAGCTGTACCTTCTCACAGAGGTGGTACTCCAGCTTTTGAAAATTATTCTGTTTAAAAATACACTTTCTAAAATATTTACATTTTAAATGAATGCTTGGAGAAGCACTAGGATGAGCAGCATGAAAGTGGAGAAGTCACAGTAAGCTGAGCTCTAGGACGGGCCTTGCTGAGTTCCCAGTGATGCTGCTGCCCTGGGCCTTCCCAGGGTGGGCCATACCCTTCCCCTGGCAGGGAGGCTGATCTCAGTGGTACCTGAGCATACAGTGCTGTCAGCTCTGCTCTGGTGAGCCCATGTGTTGTTATTTATCAAAGTGCAATCACACCTTGTTTGCTTCAGGCCCAGGTCTTGACATGTTACATTTCCTTCTGTGAAACAGAGAAAATGATCCTCAGCTGTTACCAACAACAGTTTATGATTTAGTGGTTTATGATAAGCTTAACTTCTGTATCTGGCTTTGAAGATGGTCCTGGGTGGATGTGAAGAAAACAAAGTATCTGATACATCCCTTTCTGAAACAGAGCTAATGTTTACATTTAGTCTGGCCACAGTACCTCCTTTGGAATGGCATTTAAGCAAAATGTGCCCTTTTAGTTTCACTGTGATAAACCGTGTTTTCAGCCTACGGTCAAGTCACAGATGAGAAGCAAGGGGTGGAGAGGAGAGCTCACAAGGCATAACTTGTACCTCAGTCAGAAGGAAACAGCATCCAGGGGCTGGGACTAGGAAAAAAATACACAAATTTTTAACAGCTGTGATATTGGTTCAGTACAGTGACTAAGACTTCATTGATTTTAATGAATAAAAATAATCTATGTGCCAGCTGGAAATAGCCTGTGTGGTGCAGGTGGAATTCTGATCTTTCCATTAAAAAAAGTGGAAGTCCTTTACTATAGTCAGACATTTGTTCCCTCATCTCTGAACCTGAGTGTGTTTCTAGCATGGAAAAATTAAAACATTTGCAAAAATGTATAAATTCTGTGTTTGCGGATGCTCTTTAGTGATAAAGTAATTGAAACTAAGGGGTTTGTTTTTAACCATCTGGAGGTTTTTGTTTTTTGTTTTTTTTAACTTAATTTAAAATGTTGAGGAGTTTTTTGTGGATGGAAATGTCAGTTGGTGATGAATATCATGGAATTCTACCACATATTTTTTTAAATGTTTAGTTACTGTGGTTGTTATAGCTGAAATGAGTACGCTAATTTGTCTTTGGTTTCTTAATTTTGTACTTTATCCTCCAGCTGCTGAAGAAGTATAAATGTAGAGAACTTGAAAGCTGTGACCATAGAAATACTGAACTTTTTTGGGTTTTGTTTTCAAAGTTATTTTGAGTTTATCCTGAACTTCAATTTTTTGTTTGTTTGTTTGTTTTTTTTATTGGTTTGGTTACAAGGTTTGTCCAGAGGGGTCGCATTTATCCGGTTTGACAAAAGGTCAGAAGCAGAAGAGGCAATTACAAATTTCAATGGTCACAAACCCCCAGGTTCCTCCGAGCCCATTACAGTGAAGTTTGCAGCCAACCCTAACCAGAACAAAAATGTGGCACTGTTGTCGCAGCTGTGTCATTCACCAGCTAGACGGTTTGGAGGGCCAGTGCATCACCAGGCACAGAGATTCAGGTAGGTTAGGAAGAATAAATGCATTTAAGGCTGTGCTCCTGTTCCCGTGGTTGTGTGGGGAGCTGTGCCCCTGCAGCTGGGCAGTGATACCTTCACTGCAGCATGTGTGAATGAATACATAGTGCACCATGTGTCCTCAGTGTTATGTAAAGAAACTGTTGCATTAAAATGTGATTAAAGAAAAATCTTACTTGTAAAATTTATATTGAAGTTAGTATGTAAAGGTACCTGCTCTCTGGTGTCTGTTTCCACTACTGGGTTACAGTGAGGGGACAGCAGCAGCAGGTTCCAGGTGGGTGTTGGTAGGTGCCTGTCTCAACAGATCCCCATTCTGTGGTTTATATATCTGAACACAGATAGAATTTGGCAACTTAATTAAAGCTCTGAATGGTTGGTTCCAGCAGGGAGGTGTTACAATAAGAGAGGAAAACCTTATTTCTGATGAGGAGGCTCTGTGGGATTCCTGTCTGCATTGCAACCTGTGCAGGGTTCTGTGTTCCCTCGAGGCCTCTAGAGTTTACTGATCTGAATATTGAGTAGTTGCAGCTTCTTGTCTGCTTCTAGGGCGATAGAAGACACTGTGCTTTGCCACAGAAAACTGCTTTGGTTGCTTTGAATATGAATTGCTTGAATTGGAAGTGCCTTGGGTGTTCGTGGAGGAAGCTGATGGTTGGAGGGTGCTCTGGAAAATGCAGTGTATTGACTGTCTTGCAGAGAAGCAGTAGGCTTTTGAGATGATATATGTTTCTGAGAGTGGTGGTTCCCTGTTGAAAATGTACTCCTTTTTTTTTTGTTTTATGTTCTACTGTGAGGGATCCAATGAGCTCAGTAAAACTGGACTAAAATCTCAGCCACCTTTTAGCTGTGCTGCTGTTCCAGTGTTGCTCTCTCCTGTCCACAGTGCTGTAGCTCAGCATGTTGAGCACAGCTCTGTGTGGTGAGTCTCCAGAGAAAATTCATACTTTGTAGTCAGTCGTGGTTTTATACTGAGAGTAGTTGAACAGTTTTCCCAAGGAGATAGTGAAGTTTCTGTCCTTGGAGATGCTGAAACCTGGCTAGAATTGATACCAAAAGGGTTCATCTAATTTCTACTGTGCCTGTGTAGTTTTAGCAGGAAACAGGGTATGCAGGATCTGCTTTCTCAGCAAGGATGGTTGAAAGATAAGGGGAAGACATCTGGCTTAAGAATGCAGCAGCAACAACCAAAACAAGGTCTGAACTTGGGAAACTGGGGAGAGCTTTATGGTAATGAGCAAAATATGCACCTGGTGACTGTATATAAGCAACACGCTTGTAGAAGATCACGTGCACACAAGGTGGAGTTATCCCCTGTGCCACTAGGCCTGTCATGAATAATGAATGCCCTTCTGAACTCTACATTGGTGTTAAGGAGTTTTATTTCACTGGTTTTTGGTGAGTTTCAGTGACAGGATGAGCCTGAACAGCCTGCTCCAGGTGCCTTGCTTTGGGCAGGGGGTTTATTAGAGAGTTTCCAGACGTCCCTGCCAGCCTCAGTTTTCTCCACTTCTCTTCAGCTGTAGCCCAGGGAAGTCAGCTCAGGCAGCTCCTCCTTTCCCTGAAGCACTCACCCAGGTCTCTGCACCAAACCTCCTGAGCCACGCCGAGGAATGAAATTCGTCATTGTTTGCATTTAGGTGAATTATTAAAAAAATCAACACATCTGCCCTTTGTCTCAGCCAGGGCTTCAGTGTTTCCAGGTCCTAGTCAAATCTTTTTCATTCTTAATGTTCTTAATTTACTTTGACATTTTCATCATCGTTCTTCCCCCTAATATTTATGCCAGGTTCAAAATGCATCAGAATAAGGAGTGCAAATAATATTCACATCCATAATTAAGAGACCAAATACTTCTAATTCAATCCTGTAATGATCACTCAATAGCAATAAAAATTATTAATGTATTTATATTGAGAGTTGCTGGTGAAACTAAATTTTAATAACCAGTTTGTTCATTATTCTCTTAATGTGCTATTTAGAGCAGCATTAATGTCAATTGTGTGCATTTCATAGAACCACAGACTGGTTTGGTTTGGAAGGGACCTTAAAGCTCATCTCCTCCCACCCCTGCCGTGGGCAGGGACACCTTCCACTATCCCAGGGTGTTCCAAGCCCTGTACAACCTGGCCTGGGACACTTTCAGGGATGGGGCAGACACACACAGTGTTTCCATAGGCTTGGGGTGTCACAGTGGGGGTTAAGAGGAAGAAAATGTTCTGTCTCTGTTCCATTCCTGCTGCCCTGGGAGCTGTGTCCTGCTGGATGTCTGTGCTTGTTTGTCAGCACACGTTGGCCGGCTGCTGCTCCCAGGGGCAGATGTGCTGGTGGGGAAAGAGCTGAAGATTTTGGGGTCCCACAGCCTGGCAGAGGTGGGAGTAGAGCAGTTGAGGTAAGGCTGTGCTTTCAGGAAGATGCTGTGGGCACAAGAGCCCCCGGTTGACTTGCAGACACAAGCACTTCATCTCTACCTTGTCACAGACATGTAAGAGCTCCAACACTGACTGCAAAGCTTCTTTCCCTCAATCACTCGTGCAGGCATGTCTGTACACATATGCACAATGCTTACACCATGGGGTCATGGAATTTTTAAGTTTGGAAAAGACCTCCAACATCATCAAGTCTGTCCCACAGCCCTTCGTATTTTTTAGTGTTAGCTGCAAGTTCTTCTGGTGAGTTTGTTTTCCTTGAAGGATGCTGAACTGAAGGAGTTGTGATTACTCATGCAGTGGTTAGGCTCAGGAACCTGAGTTTGGGCTGAGTCTTATTTGTTTTGGTAGTGAACAAGACATGATGAATGGATAAGCAGCTTCCACAGAGCCCGCAGTCTGTATAAATTAAAGTTGTGATCTCTGCTCCACAGAGGTTGAATACGTAACCTGATATTTTGATTACATTTCATCTCATTTCATCAGAATCCCTGTAAATCCAGGATTAAGCCTTTAGTATCTAATTTGTAATTATTAATTTCCTACAGATATTTCTCCAACCCTTTGTTTAATGTTCTTTTAATCCTTTTGAGTTCCTGTGGTGTTTGTGGCTCACATCAGGACCTGGTCTTAGTGCTGTGTCCCACTGGATTCCTGGACTAATTCAAAGACCCAGGCTCTCTGCTTCCATCCAGAGGGAATGATGCCACAGCATGGGGTTGTGTCTGGAGGACAGATAAAACATCTGGGGCATGGATTTCTTTACAGTGTAAGATTTGTTTACTTAAAGAAAATAGCAAATCTCCAGGTGCTGAACTGTGATGAAATGGAGGGGTTTAGCTCCTGAAGCATGAGAAGGCTGCCCAGGGCCCCTGGAAGTCCTGTGCTTTTGCAGCTCACCAGAGCTTTATACTAGAGCAACATTCTTTCAAACCTCAGTTATTGCTGTTCAGTTGATACTGCTTCCAGACTTGCTCAGGGTTGGAGGCAGTTCCCAGTTCCTGTAACGGGCATAACTCTACCAGTATCAGCCCATGAGTTCTGCCTTGAATGCCTGAAGGGGAGCCATTTCTGATAGTTCTTTGATCCAAGGGGAAATGCAAGAAGACTGTTTAATCCTGTCAGTGATACGGTTGCTCAGATAGCTCCTGTACACCTGCTTGGTTTCACTCCAGTGAAATTGTTTAAAGTTTCAGTTTTTAGATGAATTTATAATTTGGATGCAAGCTGAATAGAAACCATTTCATCCAGAGTAGTATTTCATCAAAGTTCTGGAAGAACATGGGAGTTAAACCCCAGTTGCTTCTGTTCTTCCTTACGTGGTTGTTTGACCAAACACCCTGATTTTTTTCAGGCTTAGAGCTTGTGTCACTGAGTTTTCAACAAGATTTGTGTTGCCCACAGCAGATCTTTTCTGTCTGTAACAAAGACAGCAGAAAAAGTTGCTTGTCAGAAGGACATTGTCAGTGTACCTGAGCTCCTGCTTTCTGTGGAACTATTAAAAAATAAAAAGCTGCCAAGCTCAAGTGCAAGGCAACACAAGCTGGGATTAAAACTCGTATTCCTGCTTATTCACATCCCACCTGTGATACTGTATGTAACTGTCCTTAGAGTGCAGGCAAAAGAGTTCAACAAAACCAGCACAAAGCTATGTTAGGGGAGGTTTAGGTTGGGTATTTGGGAAAGGTTCTTGCCCCCGAGGGTGCTGGCACTGCCCAGGCTCCCCAGGGAATGGTCCCGGCCCCAAGGCTGCCAGAGCTCCAGGAGCGTTTGGACAGCGCTGCCAGGGGTGCTCAGGGTGGGGTTGTTGGGGTGGCTGTGCAGGGACAGGGGCTGGACTGATGATCCCTGAGGGTCCCTTCCAGCTCAGGATATTCTGTGGTTCTATGAAAAGAATTTATAGGACTTGGATAGACCTAAAAAGAAACTGCTTTCATTCAGGAATGTAATTTCTGAGATTACGTCCTCCCGTGAGTTAAACTAATCTCAGGATCTGTTAAATGAAGCAGTCTGTTAATTGCAGAAAGAGCAAAAGGTCATTAATAGAAACAAGAAACTTATGAAGTAAAAAAGAGTTATGATGCAAAATACACTGTTGTTGATACCTAATGCACCAAGATGTTGGTGTATTAGGTTAGCGTGGCTTGAAAGAACCATCCACAAATAGCACTGGCTACAGACTTTTCAGGAGGGCTGAAAAAGCAATGTGGAGGAGACAGTATAAAAATAATTTCAACAGAAATGAGGACACCAGCTGTAAGTGTGCTAAGACTGAAATTGTTCAAATTACAATATTGAAGAAATTTTAAAACCACTTTCTCTGAAACATCCTGAATCTCTGTTGGCCTTTGTGTTTGCCATTGTAGGACGATCTTTTAAACATCCTTAATAAGTGTAACTCCCTAAAGGTCATCTTAAATTGGCATGGCCGCAAAAATCTGTCCTGGTAGGACAGAGAGCTGTGTGTCAGCTGCTCTGGCCCTGCTCATGCAGGCTGTTACTGTGAGCTGAGTCAGAGATCTGGGGTCCCTCTTGTGCAAAGTGAGAACAGACATTCATCAGATTAGCTGAATAGTATTTGCTGCAAGGTTTTTGTTGGTTTTTTTTTTAATTACTTTTCTGATCTTTTAGGGCACTTGTTTGGTTTTACCCTGTTTTGTTTAGTTTGGGTATTTTAATAAACCTGTAACATTTTTGTGAGTCAAAGCAGGAAGAGAGGACAATCTGTTTGAAGATAAGTGTATCCAAAGAGCAGAGGTACTTGCTATTTTAAGTTGTCTTTAACAAGCATTTAGATTTGTTGTTTTCTTGCATTTAACACCAGTTGCTCTCCTACAACTGATTGCAGTCCTTGATGTGGTGTTACCTGGGCTCCTGGGCAGAGCCTGAGTCTTTGGAGCAGGCAGGAGCAGAGCTATACTGACTGCTGGAACCAACGTCAGGCAATTCTGAGCTCAGTGGTTTGAGAAGGGATTCAGGACTGGTGATCTGTTGAGATGGAAACTTGACAGATTAAGATAAATTCATCCTACCAGATTATTACTCACTTGGAAAGAAGCTACAGAACTGAAGGTGTCGGTCAGAACAAGTAAGTGTATCAAGCATGCAAGCACAGGAACGTTTTTATACAAAGCCAAAAGAAATACCCGATGTGTCACCTCTTCATCAGATCATACGGGTTGGTATGTCTCATCACCTTGTGGTACTTCTAACTGCTTTTTCAGTTTGGCTGTAGTACAAGGCTTCCCAAACTTGTTTTTTCTTGGGGCTGGCTGTCAGTGAGTGCTGCAGCTCAGGAGTGTCCCACTGTGCTCCGGGAGCCCCTGGGCTGCAGAGCAGCAGCGAGGGAGGGATGGAGTGACACTTGCTCTGGGGACAGGAGAGTCCAGGAGCTCAGGTGTCCAAGGCAGGGAGCTCTGAGCACCAGAGAGCCTGGGGGAGATGGGCACTGAGTGGTTCTCATGTGTGAGTGCACAGTGTGTGTATGTGTGTGTGAGTGTGCACTGCCATCCCTCTGCTCCCTTCCCTCCCTGTACTCCTCGAGCCCTCCCTCCTTGAGAAGGGCAGCAGCAGCTCCTTGATGCAGGGCAAGAAAGAGTCAGAGGGGAAGCATTTGGCACTTACTGCAGCATTCACTGCCCAGACATCCCTTCCCTGTTTCCTCCAGGTCAGCAGAGAATCAGGATCTGCCACCGCCCTGCTCTTGGCAGAGAGCAGCTCGTGTACCGCTTTTAAGGGGTTTGCAAATCACCAGTGGTACACCTCAATTTGGGAACCCCTGGTATAGTATCATTATATTTCTATGATCACATGACCTCATATTTTTAAATAATAAATAAGCACAAGGGTTCAAAGTGAGTTTTTGACCTTAACTTTCACATTTCCTGGCCTTTGAGTGCTTAGCTGTGCAACTCTAATATTGCACAGAAGCTTTGATTTTCTGGAGTGTAGGCCAGAAATAGAATAAAGGGGAATACCAATGTGGGTTATAGGGAAAAGAAATTAATACAAAACAAGACATAAAAAGGAGAAGATTTTTGCTTTTTGTTATGCATGAATCCTGCTGAGGTATTGTGAAGGAGGCAGGATTCAAGAAGAATGGGTAGGTGTTTTTAAAGATCCAGTTCAGTAAAGTCAGATCTGAGTTCTCCTGGAAAAATTATTAAAACCATCCATACACACTGGAATAATAAAACTGCACTGAGACTGCTCATGTTGTGAATGTTTGCCTGCACCTGCTGCCTTTGGGTGGAAAGGGAGTAGGTTTTGTTCTGCTTCACAAAAGAAGGACTTAATACATACAATCTCTACTCCTAAGAACCCAAAACACTCATCACCTGTCACAGCAAACCCAAAGAAACTCTTTGACTTAAAGAGTTTCCCAACATGTTCTTTTAGAGGCAAGAAAAGGAGCATGGGGTGAAAAAAAATCTCCTTCTGTGAAATAAGTGGGAGATGCCTGGGGGTGTCTGGGGCCTCTGGGGAGGTGCTGCCTGTGCCCCCGAACTCAAGCAGTTCTGCAGCGATGCCCTGGACACTCTGAGCAGCCTGGCTGAGGTCAGGCATCCATCCAGGTCCCCCAGGAAAGTGTTCATGTAATCTAGCCTTGCCTGTTCTTGCCTATTTCTAAGGATAGTTCCCTGTTGATAAAGCAGTTGGAATACTTAACTTTTTTTTTCTGGCAGCTGTCAATTTGATTGTCAATTTGAATGGGGAAACATTTATGTGGCGGTTTTGATGTGCCATGTATAAAATATTCATTCTCAGTTGCTTCCCATTCAAGTTAATTTGCTTAATTGAACATGAAATATTGTGCTTTTTATTTGCTAGGTTCTCTCCTATGGGTGTAGATCACATGAGTGGGCTTTCTGGTGTAAATGTTCCAGGAAACGCATCTTCTGGCTGGTGTATCTTCATCTACAACCTTGGTCAAGATGCTGATGAGGGAATCCTCTGGCAGATGTTTGGCCCCTTTGGTGCGGTTACCAATGTGAAAGTTATTCGAGATTTCAACACCAACAAGTGCAAAGGTTTTGGTTTTGTGACCATGACAAACTATGAAGAAGCTGCAATGGCCATAGCAAGTCTTAATGGCTACCGCCTGGGGGACAAAATCTTACAGGTTTCCTTCAAAACCAACAAGTCCCACAAATAACTTGCTCGTGCTTTTTGTATGGAATAGATAATGGAGTGACAGAAGTTGAAACATTTTTGTTAGTGTAAAACTCATTTTGCGCCAATTTTCACAAGTGTTTGTCTTAGTCTAAATGAGAAGTGAAAAGGTTTTATATTCTGGGATGCAACTGACATGTTCAAATGTTTGAAATCCCACAATGTTAGACCAATTTTAAGTTCCTTTAAGTTATTTCATTTAAAACATGTTAAAAATCCCCTGAAATCTTAAGTAGATTGCATTAACTAGACCCTCTGGATGGTGGTAAAATTCAAGCATGCTTTCACTTATGAGACTAACATTTGTTTCATTGAATGTTGTCTGCAAAAACTGGAATTTTCTGAAAAATATCAGGCTGAATTCATTGATTTTCTTTGGTTTTATGTTGTTCTTCTTACCCATCCCCCTGTCCTTTTGTTCCCCCTCAGTTTTAGTAGTATAGAAGAAAAGTTGAGAAATACTAATGTTTTAGTTGACAGTAAATTGTTTGATAAATTAATATTCATCACTCTGTGTCTAGTTGAGGATCAGGCTTTATAAAGTCAAGGTCTTGTAAGTAGTAGCATGCCAGCCTAACTTTAACACCATTGAGGAGGTAAGTTGCACACTGAGCAGTGGCCAAGCTGTCCAATTCACAGGTTTTAGAAATGTGACTTTTAAAACCCACTTTGAGAGGAATGGACCAAAGAGTTTCAAAGAAACTCCGGGAAGATTTCAGAGTCAAAATGAAACTCCAGAAAAACGAGTGTGAATATATGTTGCTACTTTATCAGACTGAATCTCTTCTGTCCAAGTATTTAATGCATGGTGCACTACTTACTGGTACATTATAATGCAGCAAGATACTTACTCATTTTCCAAGATCATTGTAGTTGGAATTCCTTTGGCAGTTCTATTTTGTAAAGAAAAACCAGATATAAACATTTGAGCATTGTATTTCTCGCATCCCTTCTAATGAGTGCTAGTTTTTCTATTTTAATAGGATTTTGTTTTGACAACTAGCTTTACTTAACTGAACACTCAGCAGAAAAGTACTTACATCTTGCAAGTTAGATATTAACCAAAAAAACCCTTTGATTTGTAGATTTAAAGATTAATCCCCCAGGTTTTCTGCAGACTGCCTTGAAACTTTGAGTTGTTCTGTTTCTGTTAATTTTCTTTTGCTTTTTTGTGTTTTTTGTTTGTTTTTACTTTTGCATTTAAGAACATTAAATTTGATTTTGTTTTGCTCAAATTTTGTTTTGTTTTTTATTTTCTGTTCTTTTTTTTGCTAAGTATTGCACAAAGTGTCCAGCTTTCAGAGTGCTGTTTAAGGAACTGTAGCTCCGCTTTAAGAGAATTTTAATTTGCTGCTTTGACAGATGAGTAGAAGAAAAAGAGTTTTGAAACAAGCACCACAATAAATCTGTCACATAGAAATGAGTGTCACAGACTGATGTAACCCTCAGGTGTGCTTGGGTAGGAAACTGGGAAGGCTGACCCTGCCTGTACAGGTGTGTGAGCTGCTGTGCACAGCTAGAGACTTGGCTCTGGTGTTTATGTAGGTAGGGCAGGTGTGGAAATGAGGTCTGTGGCAGTTTAATGCAGTGTCTCCTTGTTTTGTCTGAATCTCTGCCAGCCCCAGAGTTCATTTCCAAACTCGAGAGGCCAGTCCATGCTGCCTGCTCGTCTCACTCCATCCCCAGCTGACCTTGCCTTGTGCTTGCTGCTGTTTGTCCTCTCCTTGTCCTCTCCCTGCCGTGGGATCTGCACAGCCTGAGGGCTCCCTCAGCTTCCACATGTGGCTGAGCTGGTGCCCAGCTCCGGGGAGGACCTGTGGGAGCTGCTGGTGTTCCTGGACCTGCCCAGGACGTATCTAAACCCTACAGATAGGCCTTGGCCTGGCAAGCAGCCGTCCACTGAGTTTGAGCTCATGTGCAGTGAATGCAGGTGGGATTTTTCCTGTTAAAGCATCCAACCTTGCCTCTCCTGCCAGTCTGTTCCCTCCCCATCTCTTGAGATGCTCAGTGCTCGGTGGAACGGTGACTGTGACACAGCAGCCAGCCCACTCCCACCCCCCGAAGCTGCTATTGGCTGTCAGAGGTTTCCTTCCGCCAGTTCATCACTATCCATTTATCACATCTATGATTATTTCCTTTCTGCGTACAAGGAGAGCTTGGGAAGCATTCTGGGGGTTCTCCCAAGTTCAAGCTGTGTAGCACAGAGAAGTTCTCTTACATGTCCCATCATTGTTGAACCCTGCACTGTCCTGTTCCACAGAAGTGGGCTGTAGTCATTCCCAGTTCCTGTCATTCTCTCTTGATTTATTCCATTTGAGATAAATTTGCTGCTAAACTAAAATGGGAGTTGCTGTTTATCACAATATTTAGCAGGGGTTCAGACTTCCAGCGAGTGACTCCTGAACATGACTCTGTAGCAGTACTGGTTCCAAGCACACTGGCCATGGCAGCAGCACATTGCTGCGCTGCCACTTCTGACAAACCCTCTTCTCTTGGATGCTTTTTGGCATCACTATTCCTTTCTTTTTCCACTGCTTCCATATTTTTCCATTCCTCATTGTTTGCTAAGTAAGAAGGAAATGCAGGATATGGTTTTGTACTGCTATTACAACAATCTCTTTTAGGAAAGGTCTGATTCCAGCTTTCTTTGATAGTTGCTCTGATAATAATTTTCAGGCAATTGGTATGAGCAAAGCACTGCTGCTCAAGTCAGGAAAAGAGGAAAAACTCCTGCGAATATCTAGAGCTGATACCAGAAGTAGTGTATGATCTGTGCTATTCTAACAGTCAATAAAATCTTGGCATAAATAGCTGAAGTCCAGAAAAAATTGTGTATGTATTCTTGATGCTTTTGGTCCTAAACCCAAATGCTTTTGCATCCTACTAGTAAAGACCAAAAGGAAGATTCTGGGGGTGGAAACTAAATTCTAACAAGACATCTGCCAGGAGTTTTTCTTCCCAAAAGGTAGGAGCAGCTGGATTCCTCCTCACACTGCTCTGAAGCTCTCGCTTGAACAGACCTGTCTGAAGAGAGGTTTTTGCCTCTAAATTCTCTAAAAGCTCTCTGCTTTTTCATCCATCCATTTGATGGAAGCTGGGTGTTTCTGTCAGGTGATGCTTCTATCAGTGAGTGCGTACAGGATCTTTGTAGAACCAAAGGCTGTCTCAAAACACAGGTCTCACATTGCTCACGAGATTCAGTGGTCTTATTGAGGTAGAGAGTTCTGGAAAGTCTTCATTGCTGGACTAGGATGTGATAATCAGATTTTGGAGACCTGAATTTTTTGGTCTGTACTGTGAGATGTGCTACAGGAACAGCTGAGATGGGAGTGTTTTTGGGTACTTTAGAGTAGGGTAAGAGTCTCTTGGG
This sequence comes from Hypocryptadius cinnamomeus, assembly GCA_013400635.1. Lineage (NCBI taxonomy): Eukaryota > Metazoa > Chordata > Aves > Passeriformes > Zosteropidae > Hypocryptadius > Hypocryptadius cinnamomeus. The sequence continues at coordinate 36,186 of VYZP01019856.1, forward strand.
ACAGCCCCCGGTGTAGGTGTAATTCCTGCTGAAAACACAGTTGTTCATGCTGCTGTCACAGGGTCTTATGTATAGGTGCTGAGGAGAGTCACTGCATGTGCTCCCCAGATGTCCACATGGATGGAATTCACCCCGTGCAGAATGCTGGCCATGAGCCTCATCACCTGTAAACCTCCTGTTAACCATTAGCAGATAGGGAAATCCCACATAAATATGGAAGAGGAATCTCTGTGTGTGCTGATGTGAGCTGGCAAAGGCACATGCAGGTCCTTCAGGTGAGGGGATGGCAACACCAGGAATCCAGATGTGAGCAGAATCCGAGCAGCTCAGTGTGTTCAGTTCTCAGTGATTCCTTGTTAGATGGTGTCTGTGCACTGAAGTGTTGGATTTATTTTATTTTGTTCTTCAAGCTGCATTATCATAAAATTTGGTTGACTTGAGCTGCTCCACTCCTGTCAGAGACTGGCAGATGGAGTTACTGTTGCCTCCTGAGCCTTTCTCTGCCAGTCCCTGCATCTGTTCTAGCTCTGGGACTGGGAAAGGCTTCAGGATCAGCTCTTAGGGTTAGGGGAGAAGTCACATCACCACAGTGGTGTGTGTGGCCACACAGCTTTTCCTTCCATTTGCTTGGATATGTTTTTGTACATCTGTATCATGTGAGTATGAAAACCATGGAAAATCCAGAGACAAGTCACTGGAGCAGGATAACTTGTCACCACATTGAACACTGGTTGGTCAGTATCTGGTCACTTGCCCTTGTCCAGATGACCAAAGGGTGTTTGCATGGAGAGGACACCTATTTTTATAGGGGGATTGAACATTGCAGTAATGTTATTTATACAAAGCAGTTAAAAATCTTTTTTTAAAAAGTTTTTAAAAAAACTTGGTATCATTTATAGAAAGAATGTCCAGCAGTCAAAACCAAAATGATGAACTAACTGTAAAGGCGATCCATTATTTTAAGGCTGAGTTTGGAAAATGAATAGTCCTTAAGGTCCTTCAACATTTGTTACAATTCCATGTTGCTTTAATGTTCTGGGTAAGGTCAATAAAGTAGAAATTCTTCATATATTTCAGGAGAGATTTTTTTTCAGTGCATTTTAAATGGCAATAATTCAAGTTCCTTTTTGGATAGTTTATCATTACATATGTGCTTTAAAAGAAACAAACTTGGGAGAATGTCCCCACGTTTACTTTTCTAACACAATATACAGGTCATATGATAAACTGTTTATTCAAAGTAGCTCCTCTGATAGCTCTGCCTGCAGAAGGTTAGCGTTTGTGGGAGGTTTTTAGCACACAGCTCTTGTGAGTGCTGGTAGCTTGGTTCAATCACATAAACATGGAGCAGTTTGTCTGAAGGCTGCCTCTGTCAGAAGGTCACCACATTTTTTATTTCTATAATGAAGAAATGTGTCCTTTATAACTCTGTCAATGAAGCACCTTATTGTTACATTTCAACGTTTAGGCATCTACAAATAGCTTTAGAGGGAAGGGACCAAATTCACCTTTAGCATAAAGAAACACCAACCCCTTGAGCTCTCTGAGTGGAGCTGCACTTGTGTTTTGGCTTTTTCTCATTTTGTTTTTCTTTTCCAAGAGATGAATTTGTCACCTGAGGTATTTTAATCTCTGTTTGGAAGCAGGAGAGTCTTTGTGCCTTTGGCAAGTTCCTCTAATGTACCTCTGCACTTCTCATGGTTGGCTGCTCAGCACAGTAGAATGGATAAATCCAGAGCTCAAGAGGACAGTTGTTATTTTCTCTGATTATTATATTTATTATTACTGGGTTTCTCCTTACTAATATAAAAAATGAAAAATGTGGAGTTCATAAAAAGGGTCTCAGTTCCCTCCCTCTCGCTTGGAAGAGGCGGTGCCTCCATGACAACCAGTGGATTGAAAATCACCGGTAATTTCTGAGCGTTGCTCGTAGGTTGATCAGGTACGGCGTCATTTCAGTGGTTGCTGTTTGTAGTAGTCTCATGTAGTCCAACAAAACCAAACTCAGAGTGTTGCTTTCTCATCCTGCATGATTTAAAACCAGTCCAAGTCTTTATGATCTCTAAAGCAAAACTCACCACCCCATGGGTGGGTTTGACATTCAGCTCTGGAGATTCCTTCTAGATCACTCTCAATCAAACAGCAACAAAGGTTTAGAAATATTTTTCTGTTGAGTGGAGTTTTCAGCACTGAAATTCTCTTTTGTTGCTAATGATGAGAAAACAGTAATGGTAGAACTGCCACCTGAAACCTTGGAAAATTGCTTTTGTGTTCACATTTTAGAATCTCAATATTCTCCTACTGTTGTTCCTTATTTCTAAACATTTTCGAGCAAGTTTTTAGTGGTATGGAACTTTTTCACTTGGTCATTGAGAAGAAAATGACTTGAGACATTTGAAACATAAGTTGGGATAAACCTTTATTTGATGAGTAATTTAAATAATACTGTACTTCTAGTATTTTTATTGATTTCCTTTCCTTTAACTTATGTAATCTTTTGTTTATAAATTAATCTGTTTGTGGGACAGAAGGTTTTATCAATTGCTTTCCATACTGTACAGTATATGGTTACACATTTTGTATATTTAGTGTGTTTTTAAGTTATTGATTTGTTTTATATCAAATAATTTATTTTTCAGGTACCATTTTCATTTAAACTTTGTTTTTACATGGGTTTACTTTAAATAAAGTATGACACTGCTTTCCAAATGTCTAAAATGAAGTTGAATCCCATTGTGTTATTTTGAGATGATTTATGTAAATTAACTTATTTTAGAAATAACTGCAAAAATGTACCAAGTTCATACTTTGGTTGTGCTTCAATTCAAGTGCTTGGAAATTCTCTGCAGTGATTTTTGAGCAGTTTGAAAAAATGGAGTTTTCATATTGAAACAGTTCAAAGATTTGTTGATGAAGCAGCAGTTTTGTAGAATCCTGTGGATGGAGTTATGAACATTGTTTTCTATATGGATTTTCAAAATTAAATGAAACAACTCATAGATATTTTACACTGGTGTTAAGACTTAAATGACATTATCTATGTTAATAGTTCAAAGGAGTTTTTGTACTTTTGCCACATTTTCATGGCTGGTTTTGTTGACCACTTGTTTGAAACATACTTTGGATGCTTTTACTTGAGCCCTGTTGAAGGGTGATGTACTTCAAAATAGAATTAGGCTTTTTATTTAATTGTTCATATTTTGTCTTTTTTTCCCTGCAGGAATTGGATTATTATTGTGCAGTTTGGAATTTGACATGTTTTCAGAAGAATCTGAACTGTGTTCAGGAATAGGCCAATCAAGGTTCCTCCACTAAAGATTTTGTAACTTGTGGCCTTGTTAGAAAGATGGAATTAAAAGAAGGGGCTTAATTTCCTTTTTGTTTTCCAGGGAAAAAAATTGTTGTCTTTATCTTACATTTTTCTTCCTGATTAAACCAAACCCAAAGCCCAGCTATACTGTTACTCAGAAATATGTGGTGGAACTTCTTCAGGGAGCTCCTGGGGAAACACCTCAAGTTGGCCCATTGGAGGTTTAGATTGGATGAAGATTTCTGCAGATTGTGCCAGGGTTGTCAAGCCCTGGCACAGGTTGCCCAGGGAAGTGGGGAGTCACCATCCCTGGAAGTGTTCCAAAAACACGTGGCTGTGGCACGGGGGTCATGGGCTAGTGCTGGTGCTGCCAGCTTGATGGTTGGGCTTGATTGCCTTAGAGGGTTTTGCCATCCTAACAACTGTGATGCCATGAGAAGGGACCATCAGTGCAGGTCAGGCTCCCTGGTTCCTTGGGTGAGGCTGGGGCAGGACAGACACCCCAGGTAAAACCCTGGGGGAGATTCTGTAAGAGGTGTTTTCCAGAAATGCTTCTGGCACCACATCCTTTTGGTTGAAGCATCACGTGTAACCCTGCTGGCTCTGCACAGACTGTGTTCCAGTCTTAGTCCTTTCTTCACCAAAACAAACTTTTAGTTTTGGTAAGCTGAAATCTGTCCTGCTGCATTTCAGCAGGTGTCTCCTGTCCTTTAGTCACAGAAATAATCCCTCTTAGAGCTGGGCTGATTGTTGTACCTTTGAGACATTGCCTCTGATTTTTCTCTTAAAGACTGAGAAAAGTGATGTAAAGTAAGAGATATAGATAGTGTTTTATGTATGATGTCATGGAACGTGTGGCAATGCTGCCTCAACTCAGGATCTCTTCCAACTTGGGAATTTTTATATTTGCAGTTATTTTTTCTGTGATGGGAATTTCTCAGTTCAGCACTGTTCACCATATGGAAGTATTTGTTGAACTAAATTGGTAAAGAGCAGAAGTGAGAATTTCTGTTCCTACCATTATATCAGTGGATTGTTGAATGTGCAGCATCTGGTGTATTCAGGAATGCTTCATCAGGATTCAGACCTTTCCTGGATTTTCCTTTGCATGGAGCTGGAACACCTTCTCCATTTTTGCTCCCACCAGAGTTCATCCCATGTGGTTCACTTTGCTCATGTTCATTTTGACCACTCTGGTATTTTCCATGTTCTTCTTCTATGAAAAATTGTGAGGGGAAAAAATACATTAAATTCCAAAAGGTTTAATAACAGGTTTGGCCATGTGAAGTTCTAGCCCCTCAGAAATGGCTCTTTTTTTAAAAGCAAACCGAAAACTTAGTGTAGACCCATTAACACCCAGACAGGGACTCTGGTTTTTGCAGAATTCCTGACAGCCTCCCTGGCTTTTGACTCTTCCCTCTCCTTGCTCTGCCCTTGTGGTATCCTGCTTCCAAATTTCACCCTCTTCATTTCCAGAACAGTGAAAGAGGGAGGGGGGAGAAAAAAAGGTGTTAAACTGATATGTCAGAGAAAGATGTCTGAACCCTTTTCTCTGTATTTCCTATCCTTAAAAAAAAAAGGGAAGAATATGACTGTAAGAAGTGTCCTGGGTCATGCTGACAGTACACTTGCTCCGGATTCTGTCCCAGCAGTGGCAGTGAGCAGCTATTTAAGGAAAGCCTGGCTGCCATCCACCCCCTCCTTCATTCCCCTTGTGCTTCCCCAGCTCAGTGTCAGAGGGGGCCTAAATACCTCCTTTTCTTTAGAATCCTGATTTTTGAAACTGCCTTTCTTTTCCCTAAACTGTCCTCTGCTTCATCCTGTACTGACAGCAGGAAGAGCAAGTGGAGCATTTGGGAGTGGTTTAACACATGTGTGTTACCTGTGCAGCTGAATGAAGGTGAATAAATCACAATGTTTCTCTCTTTGCACTATGACACACTTCCTTTTTTGTCTTTTTTTTTTTTTTAAGTGTTTATGTATAGAAACAGTGATGAGCAAAATGGGACTCTGAATCTAGTTTTCAGAACGTGACTTGTACTAACATCTCTTTAGCAAATAATGTTTCATTGCATCAAAATTAATTTAAACTAAATTTGGCACAGTTAAAATACAGATTTTCTTTATTTGAATTTTTAGTGTGGTTTATAATGTTCTGAAGGTTGACCTTTCCAGAATGAATTGACTTTTCCCTGCAGGGCTGGAGCTCCATGCTTACAAAGGAGCATGTGCTCAAACTAGAGCTTACAAAGAACTGAGTTTAATAAAAATAAGTTTGAGGTTTTCTGTGTTCTCAGCATAGGGATCAGAGGAGCTGTTAAACCTACTTTAACAAACCTGTTAAACCTACTGTTTGAATGTGTTGGAACAGATTCTGCCCCAAGAGAAGGCTCATAGAGGAGAGCAGAGCAGGAGAGGTTTGGCTTGGGAGCAGATTTGGGCAGTGTGAGCAGTGCTGAGCTGCTTCCTGCTATGGGCTCCAGCTCTGCTGTCATGGGAGGAGGAGGCACTGGCAGGACTCCAAGGCTGTCTTGCAGCCCGTGAACAGCTGTGGTAAGTAGTTTGTGCTTCTCAGTCCTGGCACAGAGGGGTTTGGTCTTGGTCTAACCAGACTTGCAGAATTTGTGGTTAAACACTTTTGTGACCATGTATCCTGCTTTACCTTTTTGTCCCAGCTTGTTCCTTCTGCTTTTCATTTTTCAAGAGACACAGAGTGCATGTAGGTTTGTATGTGTGTGTACACACACATGTAATACCTCTGTGTAATCAAACATGTGTAGACTGTATTTCTACATTTAGAGTAGGTACACATACCTGTTAGTTGTATGTTACTGTCTCTGCTGTATAGGTGCTATGTATAGCACATGTGGAATGGCACATTGCACTGTCCCACATCCTGCACAGTGCAGAGGTGTATGTCCTTGAAAAAACAAGATTATGTGAAGATTATGGTCACAGCTCTGCAGTGATGTGAGGAGCGAGCTGTGGAGGTTTAAGAAAATTAATGCCCATCTTAGAAAGAATTTAACATCCACATTTTTCTAACACTGGAAAACTGCCCTATCTGTATGTTGTGTCTCAGTGTTTTTCAGCAGTGGTCCTGTACTGTACCATATCACTGCTGCTCAGGGAGCACCTCCCATTCCCTTCTCCCTGTGAGATACAGTGCTGTCACTCCGTGGGAGTCAGTGACTTCAGAAATCAGTGATTTTGTTTTAAGCCACCTTTACTTTGTATTTTCCCCCTTTCTGTTTTTACTATATTCCATGGGTCTTAATGTTTTAATCTTTTCTTACTGCAGGAATGGAGGAAGGAAGACAGTTCAGCTGCAAGAAGGACTGTGGTTGTAGAGGGATGGCAGTGGCTGAACTGCGCATGCCACGGCACACGGCACGACAGCCTGGGCTGCATGGCCAGGTCCCCCTGCCCCCATCACTGGATTCCCAGAGGGACAGCAGGGCTGCTCATGCTTTTTTAGAGAAAACATAGCAAAGCTTTGTTCCAGTGTGTTCAGAGCTGCTTTTCTGAACAACACAAAGTTCGGGTTTGAGGTTTGACTCACTGTGATGTCTGTGCCTTGTTTAGTCTCTCAGGTAGCTCATAAAGACTTGCACCAGGTGTTTTATTCCAGGGCAGTGGTGCCTCCAACACTGTACTAGTTTCTGAAAACATTCTGGCTGCCCTGATTTGCATCTTCTCTTACTTACACACAGTGATGCTCAAAGGCAGAACAAGAGCTGTAAGATGGAAACTGGTTGAGAAGCTTTGTGCTTCTGTTCTGATCATGGTGCTCTGTGCTCAGCTGGGCACGTGAGAGCCTCATGTCCTCTTGGACTGCTGGGGGCCATGAAGAATGATGTTTGCAATGAAATATTTGCCCTGATTTTGGTCTTTCCACGTTCATATGGTAAATCTTGATGTTGCAGGAGAACATCTCTAACGTCCACTCCGTGGAATTGTATGTCCAGCTTCTTTGTCATTATCCATTCTGGGTTTGGGTGAGGGAATGATGAGGGCTGGTTGTGTCCAAGAAGGAATAAAACAAGAAAAGGACAGACTTATTGAATTGGTGAGATTAAGGCAGCCTGGTGTAATTTGTGAAATGTGACAGGAAGGATCCCAGTCACATTTGGGGTATGGGAGAATTGGGGTCAGCATGGGGTAAGGAATTAATTGATAGGAACTGTGTCAGACCTTTGCTCAGTGAGGACGGTGAACAGCATTGGCTCCTAACAGAAGGTTTGCTTAATTTGCTGCACAAACAAAAGGAAGGAGGGAGGTGTGATGTCCTAATGTGGACAAGGATGAAGTGATATTGCTCAGAAATACTTTGGCATTTGATGCTACAGCTATGGGAGGCAGTGGGGCCTGTGGGGCAGTGCTGCTGACTGAGTTGTCAGCTGGGCACTGTCCATCTGCTGTTCCTTATTGGAGGTGGAGGAGGAATTCCTTGCAATGAGTGCATTTTCATCCTGTGTGAAAGCTTACTAGGTTATTGAAATAATGCTGCGTGGTACAGCTTCATAAATGTTTTTGTATTAGAAGATTTTAGATACTGAGGTCCTAAAAAACCCATAATCATAATCATCATCAAATGTCTTTGAAGATGTAAATAAGGCTCTGAAGGTGAGCTCTGGATATGTTTTAGGTGCTGGTGTTGCTCCAGTGTCCAGCATCTTGCACCAACCCTCCACCGTCATCTTACTTGTGCTGATAAAACTGTTGGTAGGCATTTCTTTAATTAAAAGAAAGATAACTCTTGCCTGGTTCCTTTAAACCTGGATCAGTTCTTGGATCTGGTTCCCCTGTAGTCCCCATTCCAGCCATGCTAAAGGGGCAGTTAAAGGGTTGGGATCAGGCTGCGTAATATGGCACTTCTATCAAAAAGTGCACTGGGTTGTGCTTGGGGTCAGCTGAGGGCTCAAGAAAACGGTAAGAATTAATTATTCTGAAAAGCCAGCTAGACTAGAGTGTGGACTGTGGATGTGAAGGACAGTCCTTGGAATCCCTTCTTAGTCAAAACTGTTGGTACGATCATCAGTCCATGTACCTGGCAAAAGCCAAATAACCTGCACTGGCAAAAATCCAACCCAAGGTATTAAAATCACAGTAAATGGAGTAGTGGAGGACTGGTGAGAAACCAAAGGTACTTTTCAAAGGTCAGGAAGGAAATGAGCTATTTGTAGCTGTGAAGTGGGGAAGGAAGCAGCTCTGTGTGCAGCCGAAGGGAGAATGTGGCGTGTTGGTTACAGAAGGTTGGGCAGTGGAGGTGCAAGGACCTGCAAGGTAATGGCCATGCTAAAACTAGGAGAGATGTGATCTTGAACAGAAGAGTTCTGGTAGAAAGTAAATTAACTTGTCCCTCCTGGCAGTGTCTCGTGTGGAAAATTGCACATCACAAACAAATGCATATTAGGAGTGTACGGCATGGGCTGGTACAGCCGTGTTAAACTGATCCCTGTGCTGCACCATGTGTTTCCATAGACAGGACACTTACCCCTGCAAAGTTTTGAAGTAGGGAATGAAGGCTGTGGCAGCTTCTTCCAAGGGGCTCTGAACTGAGGATGCTCCATGCCACCAAGGAATGGTCAAATAAACTACTCTAAAGCCATATGCTTCAAATTCTGAAAAACAGAATTTTAAGATACAGAGCTAAATGAAAATGTTAAAATACATTTTGTCACAGAAGAATTAATTTGGTAAGTTACTTTGAGAATAGTAAGTAAATAGATTTTTAAAATTCAGTAACTCCCATTTACATGGACTTTTGTAAAGCATTTCGTATGGTGTTGCATACCACTAAATAAACTCTGGTAGATACAAATACAGGAAATTTAGGGTGGGAGTTGCTTTAAAGAAGGAAGGTAGCATGGAAGGGTTAGCAGGAGGTTTTCAGCTGGTGAGATATTACCGATTTCCCAGATCTTTGGGATGCATTTTCAGCATTTACCCGTGTTGAAGTATCACGTATGTGCTGTGGCATCCTCTGCTGGAAATTGTGGAGAGATGCTGTAGCTCTTCCCTGGCTTCCCCATTCCCACTCTCCTGTATGAGGAGAGGTTTTGGAGAGGCAGAAGGAGTGTAAATGCTCTGGCCCAGAGCGTGGGTTGGGCGTGATGCAGAGGAGTGCACAGAGAGGTTCAGGAGCCAGGAGCTATGATGGGTAACGGGGATGTGGGACAGAGCTGTGAGAGGGAGATTTGGGTGCAAATTGTTCACGGCCTGTGGGAGTAGGAGAGTCCATGTGAGTCCTGTAGGCTCAGTCATGTGCTTTGTAGCAACTTGTGACACAGGACTGAAGCTCTCCAGAGCTTCTTGCTGGAGTAGTTAATTTACTTCTGTGTGTGCTACCAGTCTGTATCCTTTGGCTGGGAGATGCTGAGAGTGGAGAAATCCTTTCAGGACAGGATTTGGCAGTCTACTGGCAATATTGTCAGTTGTTTATTTATGAAAATGCAGTGGAAGGCTGTTGATGAAAAGTTCAGAATCTCGATGCATCTGTTGTTCAGGGGTTGGTCACACAGGTGACATAGGAGGCTCAGAATGGGCAGACAGTGAATTCTTTCTCCCAAAGGAGCTGGAGTAGAGAAGCTTTTTGGATGTCCCGTTCCCGGGTGCAGCATGTGGCGCTGCTGTTGAGCTCTTTTTGCTTATGAGGAAATAGATGGAGAGGCCCAAACCTTGTGATATGTGTTTGTGCTGAACTGAGCCATCCTGCCTTGCTTATTCTGACAGGGAACCAGCTGAGCAATTTGGTGGTTTTCCTCATGGGGGTGGGAGATGAGGGAAGTGAGTGTGTTTTGTGGGGTAATGGTGCAGTGATGAGAATGAATTGTGCACACCAGAAACCTGCTGTTGACAACTTTGACCAGCTCAACATGTTTCTCAGGTGAAGTCAGTGCTGCCTCTGCAGTGATGATGGACGCGGCTGTTTGCTGGCCAGAGCCAGCCAAGGACATGTGGGGCTTGCCATTGAACCAAATCCTCCTCAGAGCAATCTTTGCAATCCTGGGTTAAAGCAGTGTGTTCCTGATGGTTGCAGGTGAAATCCAGCTGAGGGGTAGTTTGGTGAGGAGGGCAGAGCTTACCTGCCGTGTGTGGCTGCCAGGAGCATCAGGGCTGTACAGCCGGGAGGGCCCCATGAGCTGCACACACAGGAGGGGATTGGCTCTGCCCTGGGCTCACTGCCACGGCTCTTAGCACAGGCACCCAGCCCTGGGTTCTTCCTTATGAAACAGGGTGTTTGGGCACCAGGATGTGGTGGTCCTTGTCCCCAGTCCAGCTCAGAGTAGGTGGAATCATGTGGCTGTTGGCGCTGGCAGCAGCAGATGTTCCTGGTGGGTGCTTTTTCTTTTCAGCTGTGTTTGAGTGCTTGAGGGTGCAGTGGACAATGGAAGAGGAGTCCTGATTGTTTGTATTTGCCCATTTGCAGGGTTCTTGTGTCTCTGGTTGTTCTTTATCTGCCAGTTTTGGAGGGTTTAGTGCCCCAGTAGAGCTCCTGGGGGGATGCGTGGTGTTTACCCTGAGCAGTGGGACTCACCAGGTTGTTTCTGTTCTCTGCTGCTTGGCTGTGTCACTGCTGAGGCTTACCTTGGCTCCTGCCTTTGCTGGATCATGAGGAGAAAGGCAGGTTTTATGATTGTGGCTTCAAAAGGTGAATTAATTCAGGTCCATAGGTGAACCCAGAGTCTGAGCACTTCCCTGTGTGTTTGGTTTGCACCTGGTTGGAAAGGTGTGAGTGAATTAGAACAGAGTTCTGCTTTGGTAACTAGTTGTGAGCAAGTGGGTAATTGCTGCTCTGGAAGGATATGTATGAATGTTTTATTTTCTATTTAAGGCTTCGTGTCCAGGAAATGCAGATTGGTACTCAGGTTAGAGGGAAGAGCAGCTCATAACTGAACAGCAACTGGGTGGATGCTGCATCCTGCGGGGAAGAATCACTTGATACATGAGCAGTAAAAACCAACAATTAAAGGTCAGGATTCGCATTTTGTTTGCATTAGGAGGAGAATTGTGAGGAAGTTAGCCTGGCTTGAGCTGTGACACCACCAGCAGATGTCTGCCAGGCTGTAAGTGCAAAGAGCATGTGCTTTGTCTGTCTCTGGTGATTGCAGCCTGTCAAAGTAAGTAACTGCTGGGGGTTTCTTGAGAAAGCAAGACAGAGAAATGGAGTGAGATGTCTAGAGACAACACAGTGTTCTGAAGTTGGGATCGTGATGCTGCTCTTCTCAATGTTTTAGCACCAGAATCTGGTTTAAAATCCTGCTTTGCAGATGGTCGAAGACTCCAGGAATATTGAAAGGGAAAGAAGGAGGAGAATGGCCAAATACCCATTTTGTTGTGTTTCCAGGAAGGACAGTGTGTAGAAGATCTCTGAGGTGAAATGGCCGGGTAAGCGGAGCAGCAGGTTTTGGGTTGGGTGTAATGTTTCAGCCCTAAAGTTCATTCCTGTCTATGTTGAGCTGTGGTTTGCCTAAGTCCAGGGCTCAGAGTGAAAACTAAAATATGTCCTTTTAGAGTTTGAAGGCTCAGGAGTCTAGAAATAGATCTCTTGCTCAGACATGTAATTTAGGGTGGGATTCACCTACTGACTCAAACTATTAAAGTCTTAGCACCCAGTCCAAACCCATCAGTAAGAGCCTTCTGAAGACATCTACTCCTAAAGCCTGAGATGTACTGCTCAGAAAGGTGCTTGGCTCTCACTGTTGGCCACAGGGCACTTCATCTGTGTACTTTAAATGAGACATGAAGCTTCCAGAAAACAAAGGTAAGTGCACATTGCACACCTGGGTGCTAGGACCTCTACACCTGCAAAAGTCTGGCTGCTCCTGACATGGATTTTGAGCATCTTACAGAGGGATGTTACAGCTTCCTCCCCACACTGAACCCTGTGAAGTTTGCATCTGGAGAGCGTCCAACACAGTGAGGTGGGACACACTGCAGAATTGCCCAGGCTGGTGGAGGCCCAAGGTAAAGAGTCCATGGGGCACCTCTGCACCCTGTGCTATGCATGGCTGGGGCTGATGGGGTCTGCAGGGCACTGGGGGGGACAGGAGTGTCTAAACACCAGCCATGAGGGCCCAGCAAAGGTGCAGATGCAACTTACAGGGAACCTGCAAGAGACCCAGAGAGGGACTGGAGACAAGGACCTGGAGTGCCAGGACAAGGGACAATGGCTTACCACTGCCAGAGGGAAGGGTTAGATGGGATATTAGGAAGAAATTCTTGGCTGTGAGGTGGGGAAGCCCCTGGATCCCTGGAAGCATTTAAAGCCAGGCTGGACAGGGCTTGGAGCAGCCTGGGATGGTGGAAGGTGTCCCTGCCTGTGGCAGGGGAGATGAGATTCTCTGCATGTGAACACTGAATGGCAATTTATGAGCTAGATCTGAACTGTTAACTCTTGTACAATTTGCAAATGGTCCCATGAACACAGGCCCTGATGCGCCTCGCTGTGCTCCTGTAGTGCCGCATCCTGCCCTGCCCTGGGCTGTGGTGTGTGGTACCCTGGGTGATGGACTGAGCTGCACCTGCCTGCAGGAGGACTGAAATAATTCATTCAGATCTTCTAGAAAGTTTTGTTATCACGTCAGACAAAATTAGGAGTTCGTCAAGGAAACAAATGCATACAGTGAATTGGAAAAGGAGAGGCAGAAAACACATCCCCAGGGAGGCACTCAGTCCTTAGAGGAGCTTTTAGTCGAGGTTCTATGCTGTGATTGTCAAAAAAAAACTTACTTGAGCCATATCTGTCATTCAGAGCTGCTTTGGAAATCTGGTTTTACAGAGAAACCTGGGATTTTAATAGATTTAAATAATTACCTTCAAAAATTTTTGTGGAAGGAACTTTCCAAAATTATTCTAGAAAACTTGCAGACTAATTTTGAAGTGGGTAGTATTTTAAATTAAAAGAGACCTTTGGGCTGCTTTTCATGTCTGTTGTTTGGATTGTATTGTGCCACATACTACAGCATTGAGTTATTTTGTTATTTTTTTCAGTTTTAGTAAAACACAAACCAAGGCACATTGTGATCCAAAGGAAGGATGTCAGCAGTGCTCTGTTGACAGTGCCCTTCCAACTCCATTTATACATCCTGAAAAGGTGGGAAAATAATATAAAAGTGAAAGTCTCTGATCAAAACTCATTATTTTATAAATTCAGATATGTAAAGAGAATTTGTTCTCTGGAAGACGGCTGATGCACAGAAAAGAATCAGTCTCTAGGATCAAGGCAACTTATCCATGGGCTTGTAGGAACAAGCCAATGTCTTTTGAATAAAGTATACAGTCAAGTCATTCTGTTTAATGAAAATTCACTTAAGCTTAATGTTTATGGCCAGTCACATCCTCAAATTCCCAAATACCATTGCAGAAATGTCATTTCCCAGTCAAGGCTCATGTGGCCAACAGGTGGGTGTTCTGTCCCTCTGTCTGGGAAGTGCCCCAAAGCCAAGGGCTGCTTCAACTTTTGCTTAATAACCACAGACCCCATAAATATCTGCCACATGGATTTTAGATCACCAAAGTAGCTTTCCTTCAATGTTTTTTTCCTTCAATTTTTTTTCGGTAAAATAACACTTGTATAACAGCCAAATTCCTTCACCTAGTTGCTCTCCAACTTTATTACAATATTATACACAGCAGCCATAACCCAGGGATCACCTATATTACCATAGCAGCTGAGATTTTTGTTTGTAAGGAAAACAGAGATTTCCAAGGAAGAAATATAGGTTTGAGCTTGTGTGCTTTCTGTACACCAGATTTCTCTGCTGTATGGTGTGTCCCTTGCACTGCCTGTACTTCTCTAATTGCATGGAAATAACACAGAGTTAGATTTTCAGTGCTAGAACAGAGAGAGGCACCTCTTCTTCTTACTGGTGCCTAGGAAAATAGTTTATAAGATTTTGAAGGTGCAGTGTGTCAGTCAGTAGAATTTAATTATGGAACCACAGAATACCCTGAGCTGGAAGGGACCCACAGGTCCATCAGCCCAGCCCCTGTCCCTGCACAAACACCCCAACAACCCCGCCCTGAGCATCCCTGGCAGCGCTGTCCAAACGCTCCTGGAGCTCTGGCAGCCTTGGGGCCGGGACCATTCCCTGGGGAGCCTGGGCAGTGCCCCAACTCCCTTGTTTTTACCTTTTTTGAGGCTGTATAGATGGGTTTCAGTTTGCCAAGCAAGACACCTCAGGTTTCCTGATGTGGGACATGTGGAACTTCACCTCCCTCCCATCCTGGTCTCCTGAAAACAGTTGGTACAGAATAAAACTCCTCCAGGTGGTGCCCAGTGACTTTGTCCAGACTCTGCTGCTTTCTTGTCTTTAAGAAATCTCTTGTTCCTCGCCCCTGATGAGTTTGTGTTGCTCTCTACAAAAGCCCTGCTGGCATTCTGGGGTTCCATGGGTGCCACCAGCTCTCAGGGCTGGCACAGGTAGGCTGCTCTTCCCCCCTGAGCAGCAGATAAACACTGGTGTCAGTGTTTCCTCAGCAGCAGATTATTGAATACACAGGTGGGGTTAGGATGGTGCCATCCCAGAGGCATAGTCTGGGACAGTGGGCCTCTTACCATCTGGGCCATCCCATAAATCTGCTTCATTTACTTTTCTGCAGTTTCCACCCTGTTAAATGTGTTCAGGTGCCTCTCCTGTGCCTGTGTGCAGTGCTGAAGATGGATTGTCCTTGCTGCCTTTGGGTTTTCCCCATCAATAACAATGCATTCCCTCTATACCAGACCACAAGGAGATTTTCAGAAGCACCTGCATTATTTTTTCCCCTTGTTTTGTCCTGTTAGAGGGGCACAGTGATGACAGCCCAGTTTTGAGGCTGCTGAACTCAAAGGTCTCCCTTCCTGTATTTGTCACAAGAACAAGGCTATGTGAACTCCAGCATGACACTTAACCTTACTAGCACCAAAATACTTCCTTCTGATTTCCAAAATCAAAACATCTCTGCTAATGTGAATCTCACCAGATAGTAAGAAATGTTGCCAACATTTTCAAGGCCAGGTTGAACAGGGCTTGGAGCAGCCTGATCTAGTGGGTAGTGTCCTTGCCCATGGGAGATAAGCTTTGAGTTCCTTTCCAATCCAGCCATTTTGGGACTGCTAAAGCATGGGACTTGCGGCTCCTGGGGTGAGTTGTACAGGGTGGGATTGGCTTTACCAGCTCTAGATTTATTACTGAGATATAATATTCAGTTTTTTCAGTAATAATTTTATCTTTGTTGCAGTGAGCTCAAGGATGTGCTGTTTAAGTGGTTTTAGTATGACTTGCAGTTTCTGGGGCAGAGGATAAGGTGGTCTGGTCTGCAGCAGCCAGAGCCTAGTGATGGGAGTGACTGCCCAGAGGCTCATCCTGCAGCCCCAGCACTCACTCAGGGACCTTTGCTGTGGATGTTGCATCTTGCCTTTTGTTGTAGGGTTAATTGTGTGCTGTAATATTCAGAGCTCATTAATGAGAGGAGAATGGAAGTGAAAGTGGGGCTCATCTCTGCTGCCTGTGCTGGTGTCTGTGCTGGTCGGCCTGGACTCATCCAGTGAGAGATGTGGGCGCTCCCATGCACCAGTGACTGACCAGACAGGTCTGATAAATCTTGCCTGTTTTAATTACTGTGTTGGAGCAGGTGCACTGGAGGTGTCTGTCCAGCTGGGGCTGCGGGATGTGGGTATCTTGCAGACGGACGGGACGCTCGGCTCCTTGTCCAGAGCTGGGGCTGCCTGGAGCCTCCCCAGTGTTCACCAGCATCTCCCAGGGGGGTTTGGGTGGCTGGGCTCACTGCTGCTGTAGAGGAACAACCACAAAGCCCTTCAGAGCCAGTGATGCTGAACCAGCATGTAATGTATCAAAGTGATCATAAATGATATGGGAAGGAGGGAGGGATGTCTGGGGAAGCTCTAGAGATTGATTTGAAATGTGATTATTTTTGCGAATGATGCGACTGCTCCTTGAAGAGCAGTTGGGCTGTAATGTTTAAGAAGGTATTAATTGACCTCACCAAGGAGAAAGGGTGAAAAAGGCCAAAGTTAGCAGCAGTGCCTCAAGCTTAGGTTGCCCAGGATTCTAATTATGCGAAGGCTTTCGTAAGTTAAAAGAAGACGATTTTTGTGCAAAAGCTGCTTTACGATATTTAATAATTTCTGCTTTTCATTTGGCAAAACTGGAATGAATATTTCTTCTAAATTAAAAAATGTATTACAACCTCTGACTTCAGCTGGAAAGAATTCTGCACAGAAAATGTTTTCTTTATGTACAGTTGGAGAACAGTTCAGTGATGTGAGTGGGGGTCTGAGCTGTGTTACGATTCCCAATTCTATGTCAGGAAAGATCAAGAAGGAGAAAAGGAATGAGTTGACATTTTGAAAGACAAATTAATTCACTGACATGAATTGTTGGTATAAAAGGCTTTTGTGTAGAAGGCTGCCCTGGGAAGCCTGGATTTTAAGGCTGTAATTGGAATTTGAGCTTGGGGACAGATCCTTAGCTGGGAAAATCAACACAGTTGCAATTGGGCCTGGTTAATTAGTTCTCTGTAATAAAACAGCTATAGAAACAGGTGTACAGATGGGCCTTCCTTCCTTCCAGTCAATGGATCCCACTGTCCCTGAGAGAGTGCAACAGCTCAGCCATCCTGTCTGTAACCTGACAGCTGGGAAATCCAGTTATGTCCAACTTGGATTTTGAGCTCTAGACAAAAATTCACTTAATCTTAGTTTTTAGATGAGAACGCAGTAGTAAAATAAAAAGCATTGATTAAAAAAATAATCTCTATAATAAGGAAGACAAAAGCTTCTGGAGCACAGCCTGGCCTCCAGGGAAGAGCTGCTGGCCAGAGGGTTCAGTGTTATGTCCCATCCCTACTGCATTCTCACCAAATCCAGTCTGCTGACACCTGCTCACCTCCCTAGCTTTCAAAAATAAGTGAGTTTGGAAAAATGGGAATTATAAATCCTTCAAACCCAGCCATTTAAGACAGGGCAGCGAGCTCCCAGCTGTGTCCTCAGGCGCAGGGAGGAGCTGACTCCCTGCCTCAGTGGCAGAGCCATGCTCTTTGGGTGTCTGCTGGGAATCCCAGTCTTCAGAGGGTAAGAGAGGATTTTCCCGCTTTTTGTGCCAAGTAAGGCCTTTATCTTGCAGAGCATCCATATGCGACACTCACAATGTCAGTGTTTAGCACCAAGATGCCATTTCTGGGAGCAGGATTGCTGCTATCTACACCTGGCAGATGTTATAGTGAACTCCTGTCTGATCCAACAGGGTTTCTTCTGTCATTTCAATCCCATTGTCTTTGGGATGCAGGTGTGAGGTTTCTGCAGAAGGAAACTTGTCTGTGTTGCTCACTGGGTTTTGCTGCAAAAAGCAAAGAGCAGAGTTTTAATTTCTGTAGTGAGCAGGTGCCTTGTGCCTGTCCTGCCATGTGCCACGACCCCCTGCCCTCCCACCGTGCCGCACATACCGGGGGGGGCTTTGGAGCAAAGTCCTTCTCGCAGACATGAGCTATAATGCCAGCAGCCAGGGCGTCCCCGAGGACGTTGGTCATCGTTCGCAGCCGGTCCCTGCGGGGAGACAGTGCCAGGATGCAGGGGGTGGCCACAGCCAGTGTGCCCAGGGTGTTGATGGCTTTGGAACACGTCATCCCCCATCCTGAATGTCCCTCCCACTGGTGTTGCCAAGTGCTTTGTTAGTTTTGGAGATGCAGAGAGAAGATGGTCCCTATGTGAGCCCCTTGCTGGGGCAGCAGCTGCCTGACCCTGCCTGTGTGAGCAGTGCAGGGACCTGCCAGTGCCACCTCCCAAACTGGGACAGGCACTGTTGTGCTAAGTGCAGGGAGAGCTGCCTCAGCAACTCATAAAACTACTTGAGATGTCTCTCGAGGAGAAATCCTGCAGATCCAGCCACTGGTCCTCTCTTGTCTACCCAGGCACCTCTCACATTAGTAGAAGGTGCCAGCAATGCTGGGTACCCTGTGATCCTGGAAGGTTGAACTGGTGGTGTGTTAACCTTCCTTTGTTGGGGGAAAGAGAAAAGGGGGAAGGAAAGAGAAAAGCAGCCTTGATACTTGGCACTGTTCCCTCTTTTCCCTGGGGAGCTGGAAAGTACAAACCAGCCACCCTCATGTCACGTCCCTAACTCAGCATCTGCTCTGTGGTTTCTCACCTAATGACTCACTTTGTTTTTATCTTAGTACTTTAGAATGGCACATTTCACAAGCTGTGAGTTTGTCTGTGACAAGTATAATCCAGCATCAGTTTCTGTCTTGAGAGCAGTCTGGTTTCATCCATCAAGATGAAGATACATCACCATGAACTGACACGGGGCACTGCCCACAGCAGTGGCCTGGAGAGCACTTACAGAGCCCAGTCGACGGCGATGATGAGGGTGATGTCTTCGGTGGGCAGCCCCACGGAGGTGAGCACGATGACCATGGTGACCAGCCCGGACTGTGGGATCCCAGCAGCCCCAATGCTGGCTGCTGAGGCTGTGATGCTGCAAAGAGAAGGTGGCTGTGCAATTCAAACTACTGTGTTTGCATGGCAGAGTAAGTTATTGCTGTGTGGAAGGACTGGATTGGATCTGACTTCCTCCACCCTCCTGCTCCCAGGTGCTGTCACAAATTCCCCTGCACAGCAGGGGCTGGCAGTGGGTGCCCTGGCTCTGTGCTCCCCCTGCCTTCAGGGTAGGGACTTCCTCATTAAAATTACTGAATATTTGTAAATGTTCTTAATTATTATTTAGTTACATGCTTTATTTCCCTGCTTATAAAATGAGAATAGCCCATTCCTGAAAGGGAGTGTATGACACCTGTACAAATCCTTCTGTGCTCAGCCCTGCAGTGCTGACCTGCTCCAGCCATATGTCTGTGCAGCTAGGCTTTTCCCTACAGGCAAAGTCCTTGACTTGCAGCAGATTCAGGGGCGCAGAGCCAGCCCAGCTTTCCCTGGCACACAGCATAGGGACTGGGACATGCTGCTCCCTCCCCTGCTCCTCAGCTTCCCAGCAAAGGTCACTGTGCATTAACAAGATCTCTGCAAACAGGAAAAATGCAAGAGGTTGTCCTAATGTCCGTAAATAGGAATAGAGAGAAATAATCAGGCTGCTGCAGAGAAACTTTTACCTGATAGTTATAATTTGTCCCAAATCCAGTTCATACTCATTGACCTGGGCGATGAAGATGGCAGCGACGGCCTCGTAGAGCGCGGTGCCGTCCATGTTGATGGTGGCCCCGACGGGGAGCACGAAGCGCGCCACGCGTCTGTCGATGCCGTTGTTCTCCAGGAGACACTTGAGGGTGATGGGCAGGGTAGCTGAGCTGCAGGACAAGGAACGAGCAGTAATTGCAGTTTGTATTGGGCTTTGTAAGTTAGAGTCAGTGTGATGGGACAGAAATACCAGCCCTCCTGCGGGTGGATGCTACAGTCGCACAAATTGCTGTAGCAATGAAAATCTCTTCAGCTCTCACCACCCGGGGAATAGACATTATCAGCAAAGTGAGCTGCAGGCTGAGAGAGAAAATGTCAGAATGTCATCTCAGTGGCTGAAGGCACCACTTTAACCACCTGTGTGCCATGGCTGCAGCTCTCTTGACCATCCCTGGTGCCCACATTAATCCTGCAGCACCTCCTGGAGCGTGAGACAGTGTGTGCCAGCACTGGCTGAGTTGGGGTCCAGCCAGACCCCTGTCGTCCTCACCTGTCTTCTCCATGAGGGAGGCCTCCCTCTGCTTCTGCAACTCTGACCCCTCTCTCTTGTTTCTGTCTAGCATGAAGATGACAACTCCCACAGGAACTGGGGTGAGGAATGGAGGAAGAAGAACAGGTTGAAGAAGGGAAACCACAGAAAAGAAGTCCATGGGATTGCAACAGACTCTGGGAGGCGGGGACTGCATTTGGGAAGGGCTCTGGATGCAGAGCAATGGCCCCAGCCCACGGACCATGGGGCTGGGACAAGGAGCAGGGTGTTCTCTCTGTGACAGCTCTCCCTCCCTTAGCTGGCTGCAGAACAGAGGGAGGAGAAGCCTGATGGAGATGCAGCTGGAGATCCAGATTCAGGAGGAGACCAGGTTATTAAGAGTTGCAGAAGCAAGAGTTGCAGCAGTGGGCATTGGGGAAGGGAAGCACAGTCCAGGTGGTTTTATTGGGATTATGTGGACAAACAACAGAGAGGCCAGAAAAACCCTTTGCCTGGTCAAATGTGCTCCAGGAAAATGTTTTAATTTGTGTCTCCTGGAAAGGATGTTAATTTATAGTGTGAAGTTTTTTTCATTGTTATAAGGAATGTATTTCAATGAAAATAGAATAGGTAAATATAATCTAAAATTATTAAAATCTTTTCAAAGTAGGCAAGATTCTTCTGTGGATACACTTGGGATACACTGTAGTTGATTTTAGATTGTCAGTAAAGTGTTCAGAAGAGCTTTTGGTGTTTTCAATTAAACTCCAGAATCATAACCCCATGCAGTTTATAAAGCACCTACAACAGTCCTAGTTTGAATTAATGGAAAGAAAATGGCAGTGATCAAATGGAGTGTGCACACACACACAATTACATTGCTGGTTTGCCCTGGGAAAACCCTGTGAAAGGGTGAGTGGAAGAGCACCACGAGCTGCCTGGGTTGGCTGACCAGGGCAGGGCCAAGCATCTGCTTCCTCCTAAAAGCAGGAGCATTCCCATTTCAAACAGTGCTGGAGCAGTTTTCTTTTGAGTTACACCTGTCCCCCCAGAGCTCACCTGGCTGGACACAGCCATGTCTCCCTGGCTAAACCAGGTCCCTGCTCTGCAGTATCCACAGGTTCCAGCCATGTTTTCCTACCTGGAGGACGTAGCTAAGGCGATCAGCAAGGCTTGCAGTATCCCCTGAATGAAAGCAAAGGGGTTTTTCTTGGTGATGAGCACAAAAAGCAGAGGTAAGAGGATGATTCCATGCAAGGCAAGCCCTGACACTACTGTAATGACATACAGTCCCAGCTTCTGTCCAATAACCGATGGATCTTCCATCTCCAAGATCTTTCCAGCTATGAGAAATACAATGCCGAAGGGGAAGTACCTGCAAAGAAGCAGCATAAAAAATTATGAGGATGCAGCAATCACTGGAGTGCTACAGATAGACATGGCAGTGTTTGGTACTGTGCAGTACAGTTGTACAAAAACAAATTCAGTGCTCACAACAGACACTTGCAGATGTGTGACCAGCATTGCCATTAGAGAGAAGGAAAGAAAATCAATCAATCAATCAATCAAAACCAGATTTACGAAACGGCCATCGAGACAATTTTCATAACTGCTTCATTCAGACACTGGCACACGTTAACCAGCGGGGCTCCTCGCTCGCCCATTTTTCCCAGGAGAAGTCCTGCAAGCAAGCACAGCAGGTTACTTTACTTGGGAGCACCATGGGAGCAGCACCTGACAGGCCAAGTGTCTTGAGGGTCTGGTGGCCAAAGAATGGGGGTCACCAGGCAAAACCTGATTTAGTACTGGTTGCCATGTGCTCTTACGAGTCAGAGCCATTCTCTGTTCCAAGCAAACACAGTCATCTGGCCTTTTCTCACAAAGCCCCACCAGACCCAAATCCAGGATTTGGACTCTTCCTTGCACAGAAAACAGATAAACTTCACTGCTGCTCAATGCTGTAAGAGTCATTCCTGGGGTGGATTAGCTGAATTAGGTGGATATCTGGATTGCTATTTGGTAACACAAGAAGAATGACCTCTGGAAATAAAAATGGAATTATTTTAAGGATAAGGTGTGGTAGGGCTCTCTGTAGCTGGGGATGCGATGCTGTGCTGCATTCTGGCCCTGCTGTGGAGTGAAAGGGGCCCCAGCTGCCACTCGGTTCCCTCATGGGCTGGGCTCGTCATTGTTGGTGGCTCACGGGTTGTGCCATAGTGGGGACAACACATGTGGCTGTACAATGTGATGTCAGAAAGGATCTGAGTGAGTTGCTTAGATACAAGCATTAAGCCTTCTCTCCTAAGTCTGTTTTTTTCCTTTGATGTTGTTGCATTAACCTAATCCAGCCTAATTTTCTGTTGAAGGAATACTAGAGCAGAAATACAGGCTATGGTTTGCATGGTTAGAAGGGTTATGGTGCTGTCCTGTCTGCCAGTGCTAAACCCCATTGCTTTCACTGGCTGGGAGGCTTTCCCGGAACCCACCAAGCAAAGGGAAAAGGAACCTTTGAGCATTTGCCCATCTTGTTTCCAGCTTGGTGCGAGTCCTTCTTCCTGTGTTGGCTAAAATTAATTTTGAAGCACTGTGCAGGTATCTGCTTTATCTTGGAAAAGAAGAATATAGAGAGGATCTCGTCCTGCTTATCCCTCTTCATTCTTCAGGGTTGAGGACTCCAAGAGGCCCTTGGTTGATGGTTGGATCACTTGCCTTGCTCAAAAGAGAGGTGAGGTGGGGTCACGTTAGCCAGAAGTGAGACAAGGCTTGGCATGTTTAAATCTCAGCTCTGTGGACATTCATCCAGTATTTGGTAGCCACAACAGCTGCTTTGGAAGAAAGTAATTTCTCTTCAGGTCCTACAGAGCTGATCTGGGAGACATGGCCCAGGTAAACAGACAGATAAGGATCTCTGCCCTCTCATGGGTTTCAAAAGCAACAGAGAGGCCCTCAGTGGCAGTGAAGAACTGTCAGAGCTGGGGTAGCTGTGTGGGGCCACCCCTCATAGCCAAGTCACTCTGGGTACCTAGTGGATGCTGCATGGATTCCTTGGTCTCAGCCCCACAACCTGCCTAGTTTTGATGTTGGACACAAATACACTTTGCTGAGAGCTCAACCAGCTTCCACCTGCCCCCGCACTGTGCTGCACGGAGGAGGTGATCCCTGTTTCCCAAGGCATGGGGCTGTGGTGCCCTGCCTGTCCCTCTCCTGTTTTCTGCCAGTTCAGCCTCTCCTCATAAGGAAAGCCTCCTGTGGGTGTATGAATGCCCTTTATCAAGCTGCCTGTGCCTGGTGCAGGTGATGCTGTGCCAGTCTGTAGCTTTGCGGAGCTCTAATCCTGGGCAAAACATGGGAAGTGCAGGTGGTGGCTGGGGCTGGCTCAGGTGATCTCCCACTGCCTCCTAACTCTGGCTCATCCCACTCCCACGCTGGAGGGGTTGTGGAGTGTCATCTTAGAAGAGAAAATCAGCTTCTCCTTGCAGGTTTGGCAGGGCTGGAGGGGGCACGTGTCCTGTGGGCATGAGCTCAACAGCTTTCCTGGGTGTCCAAGGTGTGCAGAGGCTGTTGGTTGCTGGGACAGGAGATTGCCAGAGACACCTTCTGTCAGTGGCTCTGGCTCTGCCCAGTCTCCCTGTGGCCACCTCCTCTGAGGTCTCACATTTGGAACTGGCTGCTCCCCGAGGCTCTGACTGCAGTCCAGCGCACTCCGGTGCTGTGCTGGCTGCACTGCCTCCACACCTCAAATCCTCTAATTGGCTTTTTGGTTCCTTATACACAAAGTTCAAGCTCCTTGCCCTCACCTCTTAATCTACACATAATCCTGCCACCATGCTCATCTCACTGCCTCCTACTCTTTTTCCTTTCTGATCCCTCCTTCCTCCCTTTCTCCCTCAGCCTTGCACCTGTGTGCTCCTACGCTTTGAGGCAGCTTCAAGTTCCTCCTTTCAATGACTTTCTCCCCTTGAAACCTCCTCTCTTGCACGTGTCTCTCCACAACCTCTGCTCCTTCTTCCTTGCCAAAATTGCTGCCAAGCACCTTTTCCACACAGGACTGCAAGCTGTTCAATGTAGGATGCTGCCCTACCTCCTTCAGAAAGTCCTGTTGGGAATCCTCATATATTTGTAACAGCACCAAATCTGACCCTGCTGTGACATCCTGCCTGCCCAGGGGCTGAACACTCATCATGAAGGCTTTGGGGCTTTGTGGTGAGCAGTGTCGCAGGCAGCCTCTGCAAAATTACCCCTCATTTCAGGCTTCATTAAAAGGAATCCCCAGTTTATGTAACAGTTCGAAAACCCTCAGGACCCACACGTGGGCTGTGAAGGAAGTAAAAGCAGCCTTCCCTGTGCCTACAGCTTTAGTGAGCTCCACCACAGGTGCTGCTGACAGGGGCCTGGGTATGAGCTCTGTGCTGGGCCCAGTTCCCAGGGACTGGGGCAATTGAAGCTAAAAGAACCTTGTCCCACATCTTTTGCTCTGTAAAGCGTGGTGACCACAGCAGTGGCACCCTGGGTTGCCCTGGCCTGTGGAGGAACAGGTACCTATGGTTGCCGAGAAGATGACAATGCCCAGGACATTCATCTCATTGCTGGTCCCAGCCAGGGTCCTGTACGTCATCTCAGGTGATGGTGTCAGCTCAAGGAACACAGGCCGATGGATTTCAGGGTTTTTGTCATCAGGTGCAAAGTAAATAAAATTGACGGGTTTTCCTGGGATCTTTGGAAAACCAGGAGACTTCACCACTGGGACAAGAACAGTTCGGTACTGGAACAGAAGCAAAGGAGGGAGGTTAGTGTGCTGCTGGCATGAGCTCTGTCCAGCTCTCAACACGGAGGCCAAGCCAGCCCTAGGCTGGGTGCTTCTGGAGGTTAAAGGTTTGGTTCCCAGGCAGTGAAAGGCTGGTGGAAACAAAGAGTGAGAGTCAGGCAAGGGGAGCTGTGGCTGTTGGCTGCAGACCATCCTCAGCTAAGGCTGCAGAGCAGACTCGTGGTGCTGGTGACCCGGGTCCCTGCGGGATGCCAGCACAGCGCTGGGGTCCCTCTGTCCCCCCATCCCTCCTCCTGGGAGCTTTACCGATGCTTTCCCAATGCCAGGAGTTTCCTTGTTCTCCCTGTCCCTCCAGCCTACCTGGCCACTCTGTCTGTCCCCTTTGACCACTCTACCTTCCCTCAGGCGTCCCTTCTTCGTGTCCCTTCTCTGTGTCCCCTTCCCTGCCTGCTGCCCACCCCACGGCCACCCCTCCCCAGGCGCTGCACAGGAGCGGATCTGAGGGGTGTGCGCTGCTTCCCTAGAGAGCCTCGCAGGCAGAGGGCAGGCACGGGGGTCCCTGCGAGTTGTGTCCCCCAGCACCCTCCTACCTTCGGGTGCCCGCCCTGGGTGAGTGTGGGGGGATGCAGAGGAAGGGAAGGGGAAGTTCAGGGAAGGGAAGGGGCTCCTGTCCAGGCTGTGAGTGGGCGAAGAAGCAGCCCCGTGAGGAGCTGAGCACGCAGAGAGGTCAGGGGAGCTCACCTGCTGGAATGAAGCTTCAACCAGGTTAGAAGGAAACATGTTTCTGTAAGAGACCAATGACACAGGGTTACAGTGTGTTATGAGAGCACAGGGAGCATCCTGGGAAGCACTTTTGGTGGGCACAATGTCCAGACGAGGACATGAAAGCCAACAACAGCTTATGACAGCTGTGCAAGCTGAGAGCAAAGAAAGGCTGGAAGGTAAACGCAAAGCAGGCCTGAGAACCATGTGTAAATGGGTTTGGTGGAGAGCCTGAGCCTGGGATGGACATCTGCCATCTGCAGTCCCCTACTCAGAGCCTGGCCCAGTCAATCCAGTACCTCCAGAAATGGAGATTTTCCCCTAGCCCCTGGGTATTTGCTGCAACCCCTCCCCAGGTAACCCCATCCACGGCCTTAACGCAGCTCTGGGCCAGCTCCAGGCTTGGCATGTCCCAGCTTGGATTCTCCTCTGCAGGAGAGGAGAATCTAAACCTTGCAGGGAACACGACTCTGTCTGATCTCTGCTGCAGTGCATCTCTTTGCTGATGGCTTTGGGAGAGCAGTGGCAGTGACAGAGTGGCCAGAGGGGCATGGGTGGGGGGAAATGAACCCTGTGTTTCTGGGCTTGGAGGTACCAGCACCTGGCCAGTGGTTCTCCTGTTCCCCTTGAGATCTCAGGGTCTTCTGGGAACTCAGAACCTTCTGGGAAGATTTGGTTATCACAACCTTGGCTCTGCTGAATTCCTGTGACACACCTGATTAAATCCAGCAACGCGTCAGCGGAGCTGAGCACCGCTTTCCCCACAGAGTAGTTGTCCTTCTGGGCAGCTGCACCAGGATGGATGCTGACCACGAGGATGATCCCCACAGTCACTGCCATGAAGGTTGTCCAAAGGTAGTAGGTGATGGTGATCACTCCCATCTTCCCACAGGCCTTGGAGTCCATGGTGGCCAGCCCAGACATGAGGCTGCAGCACAGAACAGAGTGGTCACTGTCTGCTCCCCAGACTGCACAAGATGCACCTGATGGGCAAAATTTCCCAGGTGGGAGGGGTTTCCATAGGTTTTTTAAACCAAAGCCTAAGGGCATCACTGAGCTCTTGCACATTCCTGTGCCAGCACCCACAGGATCTCACACCCAGGATGAGCTTGTGACAACCCAAGCTGAGTTGTGAAGGGCAGGAGACACCTCCAAGCCCCTTCTCAAGGTCTGGCTGTGTTTTATGTTTTCTGTGAGGGTTAAGAAGTTTGTGTTCTTAGTTATTTTTATATTGAATAACTGATGTTGCTCCTTTTTTGTGAGATACTGTTATCTTATATCTCCTTTGCCTCGTGCCACTGCTGTGTGTCCTTGTGAGGAGCAAAGGAAGGTACCAGCAAGGTTCATAAAATCCTGATGGGGATGGACCCCATGCCCCCAGGAGAGACCTGCAGGTTCAGATTTCATGCACACATAAGCTTTCCTAAGAACTAACCCATAAGCTACTTCTCAGCAAAACTGGGCTAAAAATAGAGAGGGCATTACAGGCTGTCCCAGCAGGGAGAGCAGTGCTGGTGGTGGGGAAAAGTTGGGTGCAGGACTGGGTTTGCTGAGGCCACTCACTTGGGAGGAACTGCTGACATTCTTAAGGACAGAGAGGCCACACAAAGAGACCCTGACAAATGTGAAGATTGGGAAATCCCCAGCCATGTGATGTTTAACAAGGGCAAGTGTCAGATTCTGCCCAGGGACAGAGCAGCCCTGGATGCAGGGACAGACTGGGAGTGAGAGGCTGGAGAGCAGCGCCGTGGGAAGGGACCTGGGGGTCCTGGTCAGTGCCAAGTTGGATCTGAGTCACCGCTGTGTCCTGGCAGCCCAAAGGGCCACCCTGTCCTGGGGGGCACCAGGCCCAGGGAGGGATTGTCCCACTCTGCTCTGCACTGGGACAGCCTCACCTCCAGGGCTGGGGGCACTTTGGGCACCACAAGATCAGAAGGATCCAAAGATCCATCACCATAAGGGTGTTGGAGAGTGCCCAAAGGAGAGACACAGAGCTGGGGAAGGCTCTGAGGAGCAGCTGAGGGCACTTGGCTCGTTCAGCTGGAGCACAGGAGACTGAGGGGAGGCTCCTCGGGGGCTGCAGCTCCTCCCCAGGGCAGGCAGAGGGGCAGGGGCTGAGCTCTGCTCTGGGACAGGAGGCCAGGAAGGGCTGGAGCTGTGCCAGGGCTTGGCATGGAGCTCAGGGAAAGGTTCTTGCCCCCGAGGGTGCTGGCACTGCCCAGGCTCCCCAGGGAATGGTCCCGGCCCCAAGGCTGCCAGAGCTCCAGGAGCGTTTGGACAGCGCTGCCAGGGATGCTCAGGGTGGGGTTGTTGGGGTGGCTGTGCAGGGACAGGGGCTGGGCTGATGGACCTGTGGGTCCCTTCCAGCTCAGGATATGCCAGGATTCTATGAAATGTGAGTGTTTGGGGGCTGTGGTGTGCCCCCCATGCTTACAGACCCACACTGAGCCCCTGCAGAACCCAGCCAAGCCCTGACCCTGAGGCAGGACATAATCAAAGGCTGCAAGGGTCAGTGCCAACCCTGGGGACACACAGGGTGGCTGAGGTGGTGGTCAGCCCACGGATCCCATTCAGCAGCCTCACGTCCAGGAGGAGAAGGGCCTTGGAAACTCAAGAGAATCCAGAAAAGCAACCCTGGCATAGGTGGTGCTTTCCAGCTTGGGGCTTGGGGGTCTGCAGAGCTCCATCCCCAGAGCACACCCAGTCCCCTCTAGGATGGTGCATAGAGGGAAGACACCACTTCACCATCATTCAGTAATTACAGAAAAATCACTGGTTTAATCCAACATGAAAGAAAACTCCCAGAAGGCCTCTGCAGACCCTGCACCCACAGACAGCAGAGTGATCAGAGGAGACCACTTAGCAACTGAGCTGCAGGAAAGGCTGAGAGCAAAGGGAAAGCCTCAGGCACCTCAGGGAGGGCTGTGAGGTACAGACCTCTCTACAAGGGCTGGTACTGAACAGGTCAAGTATGGCCAGGATAGAGACCACTCCGTTCTCAGAAAAAAAACAGAGGCAAATGGGACAACAAGCAAACTCTGACAAACAAGAGAGAAAAGACACATCCTCGAGGGAACAAGGACTTGATCATTTGTGTGTGTCTGATGAGTACATGCCAACATATTGTTTGGAATATGTTAATCCATACAAGGTTTTCAAGACCTTGCTTAGACCCCAGTAGGACTGCTGGCTCTGTTCCTTACTTCTAGGTCTGTATGGACCAAT
The DNA here is from genome assembly GCA_013400635.1 of Hypocryptadius cinnamomeus. Lineage (NCBI taxonomy): Eukaryota > Metazoa > Chordata > Aves > Passeriformes > Zosteropidae > Hypocryptadius > Hypocryptadius cinnamomeus. Next base: position 64,909 of record VYZP01019856.1, read on the forward strand.
AAAATGGGAATTTGCAAACCCAGACACAGCCCTGGGGAATACTTATGATTTTTACCTGAACTTTCTCAAATTCCTCTAAGAGAATCTGCTTTGAGGTTAAACAGCCCATCACAACCTCCCACAGATGGTCCTGACACCACCAGCTGCCCAAAAGAAGGGAAACACCCCAGCCAGTGCAAGTATCTGAGATGAGTGCAAGTGCCTACCAATTCCAGGTGAGGATTTGTCCCAGACTGCTGCTGGGAAATCATGGGCTTTGATGAACACCAAGCCATCTGCTTGATTGTCAGCTGCTTGGAGCCAGGATTATTCTCACCACATGCAGTTTTTGGGTAATCTCCTCAATGGGGAGTTGCAGGGTGATCTTTTCAACATGATGGAAAGATGGTGCTTTAGAGCAGAAGATGATGTCTTACCTGGAGGTGATCAAGGGCAGGATCAGCATCTTCAGCATCCTCATGAGGAGCTCTCCAGGAAAGGAAAAATACTGCTTCTCCTGCACATAGAGCAGAGCATGTGCCAGGTAAATGATTACGGGCTCAAACTTGATCAATTTGCCCTTTTCCCAACCAGACCCAGCCCTGAGCTTGGTTCTGAACTGGCGGCCACTCCTTGAGGCACTCCATGAGGCCATTCTCTGCTGTCCCTTACTGGGAGTTGGCTCAGGGATGGGGAATACTGGCCAGATAGCAAACCTGGCTATAAACAAGGGAGGAGCATGTGGGGGTTGGTCCCCTCCCAAAACCATTATTGATTCTGTAGCCTTCTAGGGAATGGTCCACATGGCCCTACCACTGGCTCCTCCCAAAAGTCATTGCATTCATTATCAGGGAGCAGAGGCTTGGCTGCATCTGATTTAGGGCAAAATTGCCCCAAAGCTGTTGGCAGCAACAAAAGGTGGGATTTATCTCATGGCTGCAGGTGGAAAAGATGAGCTCAGGGAGAGCCCAGGTGTTTGGCCCATCCATGGGACAACTTTGGTGCCATGGCATCTCTCCACCCCCTACACCCCTCACATGGACATGGGAAAGGGCTGCAGAGACATCCCCCAAAGTCTGGATCCCACAGCCATGACCAAGGGGAAAGTGAGGGGTCTGTGGGACCAGCAGCCTGGCCAGCATCCCTCCTTCCCTCTATCCCTATCTCTACCCACCATCCATCCCTCCATCCATCCATCCATCATCCATCCATCCATCCATCCATCCACCCTCCATCCCTCCATCCATCATCCTTCCTGTTCCCCCTATTTCACTGTGCCACTGTAGAGATGCCAGGGAGGGATCTCAGTTGGCCCCAAGACAAGAAGGTACTTTTGGTTACTACAGAGTAGCCATCACCTCATGCTGGGGCTTTGAGGGGTGCCAAGGCAGCTGTCCAATTGCTCCCCTGTGCTGTCCCTGCACTGTCCCAGTGTGTGACCTGGACATGGCTGACATCCCCAGGGAGCTCAGGCAGAGCAGAGCTGCGATAGGCCTAGCTGAGTGCAAGAAGTAATGCCAGATCTGAACAGCATCTCTTTCCCAGGGGGTCTCTCAGCTTTGTGACACTTTCCCATTGCAGGGAGGAAAGCGGGGACTGGCCACCTCTCCAGCTCTCCTCCAGATTTTGTGACAAAAACCTTTACTGGGGACAGTCTCTAGTGGCTGCCAGGCCCACAGCAGAGCTGTGGCAACAGGGGAGGATGGGCTGGAGCAGAGGCTGGATAAACTTGATGCACAGCAGGACAAGGGGCTGGAGCCACAAGACTCTGCCAGCCTCATGCCCAGCACGGGTGGCTGCTGGGCTCTCACGGGTGTGTGCACTGGGAAGCAGGGAGATTACACCCAGCTTCAATTAAGTAACGAGATCATCCCTGCTGCGCTGATGCTGAAGGGCCTAATTGAAATGACAAGACTTTGCTAAATCCTAGTGGGCAACACAGGGATGTTCCAGCATCAGCCGAGCTCTCCCGGAGCGGCATTCCCCCTCCTGGGCTCAGCAGCCTGGCTGAGGATCAGGGCTGAGCCCTGGCCCAGCTGCCCCAGTCAGAGATCTCAGCTCTGTGCATTTCGCAGCGCGATGCTCCTGGAAGGGGCCGAGCCAATTGTGCCTTTCTCGTGCATTTTCTCCAATGCATTTGTCTCCAAGGCTCCTCAAAGGAAGGTGACTCCTCAAAGCCCTCCAGGCTCCCCACAGCCCTCTATTTATTTGCTGGGTCCTCTCCAGAGCATGAAAATGTGCTTTGATTGCACACAGCTAGGGAGAGTAATGGGAGGACCCCATTCCTTGGACCCCATCCCTCAAACCCCGTCCCCTGGACTCCATCCCTCAGATCCCAGTGCTGCTGGTGGTGTTGGGGGGAGGCTGTTTACTGAGCATCTAGCCCCTGAGTAAACATTCCCCCCTTTCCCATCCTCATCCCACCTCAAACTCTTGCAGCCCCATGGGGTCCAACCCAGAGCTCCCCACTCTCATTGGAGAGAGGCAGGATTTGTCCTATAACTTGGGCATTTGTTGGCACCTTCTTGGAAAAAAGAAAAGAAAAGAGAAAAGAGAAAAAAGACATGGGCAGAAACCTGCCTTGAGGTGCTTTTCTCGGGCAGGTGCCCTTGCTTTTGGGGCTGTGCCCATCTGGGACTGTTACTGGCACCAGGGCTTGCCCCCTGCCCCACTCCATCCCCCTCACTCCCATCACCATCCCAGCCAGGCTCACCAGGTCTGTCAGCTCCAGCGCCCGCAGCAGGAACCCCAGGAGGCATCCAGTGACCACTGACAGCATCGAGAGAGTCAAGAGGCCATTTTTGTACCAGAAAGCCCGAACCCACTTCCAGAGGCGCAGGAGGGCCGTGGACAGCGAGTGCAGCACAGCTCTTCTAACCCACTCCCACATGGTCGTCCTCAGCTGCCCAGATGATGCCCCTGGGAGCAGCTCCCAGCCCCACTCATGGCCACGGGCCCTGCAGCGCCAATGGACCCCTGCTCTGTGCCAGCTGAGTGTGCTGGTGGTTAATCCCCAGAACCAAAAGCTTCAGGGATATTTGGGAGCCTTTCCCATAATGGAAAGTGACGTCTTCAACTGGTTAATCTGGGCTTGGCATCCCGCCGTGAGGTGCTGAACCCTCCCAGTTTAACCCTCCAGCCCCTGGGATGGGGGCCAGTGTGCAGACTGAGAGCAGGGACTCAGCCCCAGAACTTCTCACTGTTCCTGACCCAAAAGGATCCACCAAAAGGTGGATCCTGCCACCAGATCTGGGTCCTGCACTAGATTTGTGCTCCCCACTGGCTGTGAGTGCACCCCAATCCTGCCCCCATCTGTGAGGGCTTCATGAGGGCAGGGTCTGCAAAGAGAAACTTTCTCAGTGAATGAGAGAACTTCCCATGGTATCTGCAGACACAGCCCAAAGCACCAACAGGTGATGCTGAACATTCCCACACAAATATCTGCCCCAACAGATCCAACTTCCTGCCACCTCTCCAGGGAAGCTGCTCCAAGGCCATGAGATGCTGCTGGAGCACCTGGTCCATAATTCATGATATTTTAGAGTATTTCTCTGTCCAGTTTGCCTCTGGTTCAGGCCAGGAGTGCCACTGGGGCCAGAGTGTGGTGCAGAACGAAAGGGCAGGTGGGTCCCAGGCTGAAGATGCTCTGGGAATGGGAAAATATTAAAACATTTATGGGCCTGATTTTACCTCTCTCTCCCCCCCGCCAAAAAAAAAAGGGCCATAAAACCCTCTTGAAACATTGCTGTATTTCACACAGACAAAACAGAGCTACAGTGATGGTGTAACTTGAGGATCTGGTGCCCCCTGCCCCATGGGACAGGATCTGTGCAGCCTCACGTGCTGAGCAGCCATGCTACTGTTCTGTTCTGGCAGGAACAAGGTGGGTTTGCAGCCTGTCTCAGAGGAAGCAGAGCTCCTTCACAAAAGGAGCCTGGTGTCTGGTGCTGTTCATGTTTCAGCCCTTGGGGAGGTCTCTGTGGTGGTGTCTTGTGCCTTTGGCCTCAGCGTGGTTGGCTCAGCCTGCCAGAATTAGGTAAAGTGTGTGCTTGTGAGCAGAGCTGAAATACAGTTGTCTCTATTCAGCTCCATCTTCAGAGCCACCTGCCAGCCAGGAATGGAGTTTGCATGTCAGGAGAGAGCAACTGCTTGGGAAAGGGAAGTGTGAGTTGTCTGGGGGATCAGGGACACCTCAAAGGACATTGAAGGGGCCCTGGGACTGGCAGCAAGTGGAAGGAGCAACCTGAGAACAGGGTGCAGAGAAGTCCAAATAATTGGGAACAGAGGAACATGAAGACGTTTAGGGAACTGTGAGTAAGTAAAGGATACCTCAGGGAGAGGAAGAGGAATTACACAGAGGGAAGAGAGAGAGTGAAGGCAACAAAACAGCAAAGGGCCAGGAGGAGGGGAGTCCTGGTGCTTGGTGTGGTGGTGACTGTGGCCAGTAAAGGAGTATGGCAGCGGTTCTGTGCACCTACCATAAATCTCAACGTCATCATAGATGTCAGTGTCCCTGCAAGGACAAAGATGGGGTGCTGTGGGCAGTGTGGTGTCCCATGTTCCACCACCTCCCAACCCTGAGGCAAGAGCCAGCTCCTTCTGCCATGTCTGTCTCAGCTCCTCCTGACCTGTCTGTGGACTCTGGTGTCCACCTGCAGCCCCGTTTCCCCCTCCCAGTGCTGTGCTCCCCCTGCATGGCTGGGAGCATCTGAAGTGGGGTTAAGATGACTCTGGCCCCTCTCAGGATGGTGGCCTCATCCCAGGCTGCCAGGAGCTCCAGACCTGGCTCTGCAGAGGGGCAACACCCTGACCCTGTCCCAGCAGCAGCCTCTGAGCAGTGTCTGGGCAGGTTCCACATGAGGGACCACAGCCTGGAGAGTGCTTCAGTGTCCCAGTGACAGAATCTCTCCTGACACCAGAAATGGCAGATTCCACCCCAGGGGAACCTGCTGGTGCTAGGCTTATGGTCACAGCCTGAGCTGGGTAGTTTTGAGTTGTCAGCCAGGGCTAGTTTGGTACTGGCCACTCATGGTGCAGTTGTTGCACCTCATGGAGTGGAGATGAAGGGGCTGGGAAAGGGTACTCACAGAGGCAGCATCACAGCCCGGGGCACGTAGCCATCTGCAACAGAGTGAAGGAAAACATGTCAGGTTGTGCTGGGAACCAGGGCATGAGAGGGGAACCACCCCAGCACCTGCCCCTGCCCACGGTTTAGCAACACCTCATGTTCCCAGAAAGAGCTGGGACAACGAGGAATGCAGCTCTGGGCAGCCCAGCTCGACCCTTAGGAGGAACCTGCTCTGGGCAGTGTCAGGAAGGAGCCTGCCAGGCTGAATGGCAGCTGGCAGGGAAGAGCCTGATCCTTTCCCCTCTGCCTGAGGGATCTGCAGCCCATTCCACCTGGAGGCTTCGAGGACGGCAAAAGCTTTTAGCAGAGGGAAAGGACAAGCCCAGCTCACAGCAGAAATGCTGCTGCTGAGTGGAAGGAAGAGCAGAACATTTGTGCAGAGAAAAGTGGGAACCTTCTCAGGGTAGCACGGTACCTGTCAGATCTGTCTAACAGGTGGAGGAGATCTGTCAGGGGATGTTTGCATGAAAAAGCTTCTTCATAAAATTGTGCTGTGCTCCCTGCTGTGGGTGAGCCCCATCCCCCTCCAGACTTACACCTCCTCTGGCTGTTCCGGCAGAGGATTTGCTCCTGATTTGTAAACTGAATGACATCAAGGATTTCTCCCGGTCTCAGTGGCAGGTTCTTCGCTCCGCCCCTCTTCTCTGTCGCTGCAGGGTCGACCATCATCTGAGTCAGGACATTGATGCTGCCTTCAAACTGAAACACAAACAGCAGTGCCCATGGGGAGTTGAGTCAGGCAGGTCTGACCGCTCTCCCTGCTTGAAAAAAACAGATTCCTCTCTGGCCAAATGGTCTGTGGGACTGGTCTGATCTGGGGGAATGGGGCAGGTGTGACCCGGGGGAACAAGGCAGGGTGTGATCTGGGTATCACAGGTTCCTGTGGAGCACAGCTCCTTTCTGCAATTGCACTGCACCCTTCCCAGAAGGGGAGAAGAAGCTTAAAGGGAAAAGTGATCACTCTCTGCTGCTCACCTTGAATTTCTTCTGAAATCCCCTGTCCATCTTCTCTTCTTTCTTACATGCCTTCAGTGTCATGGTCTTCATCTTCTGGGAGACCTGGGATTCTCTGCAGCCGTTGAAAGCCATGGGAAGGTTCAGATGACCCCACCCCATGCTCTGCTCCCTCCCATCCCCTTCGCCCTGCTGGCTGCTCCCCATTGCATCTCCCTGTGCCATCCTTGGGGCTGTGGAGGCTCTCAGGGCAAGGTGTACAGCCTGCAGCTTGTGCACTTCACCACAGACCTTCCTATTGCAAGCCCAGAAGAGACCATTAAAGCACCAGCTTTGTCAGAGCAGCAAGGAGCCCTGGCCATTTTGGGGTCCTTAGAAAGAGCGAAAAAGACCCATTACCTCTGTGTAGGTGCCAGCAAGGTAACCTTGTTAGAGGCTCGGCCAGCATTTCCACCTGTAAAACCAAACCCCAGGAGAGGTGCTGCCATGAGGCTGCTGTGAGGAGTAAGCACTTGCCAAAACAGGATACAAAGAGCAGCAAGAGCTCTCTCCTCCTGGGACCAAATCCTGAGTTTGCCCCCAAGTGTGGGGGGATCAGGGTTTCCTGTGCCCATTTACAAAAGGAACCCACTGCCCTCCTGTGTGGGGGAGCAGCAGGCTTAGCACAGGCCCTGCCACTGCCCATGGCTCACTGGGGCCTCGCAGCTCTCGGAGCTGCAGGTCTCACCCCAAACAGCACCCAAGCCCCTCCTGTACTCACCTCCTCTGGGGCAGGGATACACTGGCAGCTGGGACACAGAAGGCAGCAGAAGGCCTGGTCTTCTCCTGGCCAGCTCAACAGGCTCAACATCATCGTATATCTCATCTTCATCCCTGCGGCGAGGCAGAGCACGGTTAGGAGGTGCTGCTGCAGTGACAGCGTTGGGGGCTGAGGGCAGAATCGGGGCTGCCAGGAGGAGGGTGGGCTGGCCGTGGACTGGTCCTGGCTCTGGGCCACAGCTGGACAGCAGCTCCGTGCCCCGTGCCAGCAGCTCCTCACACAGCTGGATGTGGACGGGCAGCAGAGACAATGGCCACAGTGAGGTAACATAGCCCCAAGGGATGGCTGCACTTCACACTGTGGGAGCAGCTTCCACACCCTGCTCCAGCAGCAGGCAGGAAAATCCAAACATCCTCTTGCTGTCACATCTTGTGCCCTTCCCAGTGGCTTGGCACAGCCTGGAATAGCAGTGCTGCCTCAGTCCTTACCCCGTGCCACTCGGAGCATCCTGCAGTGGGAACCGTGCAGGCACTGATGCAGCACAGCCTGGTTGCAGGTGACCTGTGACAAACAGCAGAACAGGAAGGAGCATGGAGGGATTATTTCATATTTTCTCCTCAGCTCTATCAGCCACCCTGAGGTCAGAGCCACGCTGGGCTGGATTTAGTGCAGGGGGAGGTGGGGAGATAAAACTGACTACACATCTTGATAGTTTTTTACTACATAGCCCATCCAGGGATTTTCTTCCAGCACACTGGTGCACAGCTCATCAGGTTCCTCACTGAGGGCTCTGAATACGTATTTTCCCGTTTGTATATTTCTAATGCTACTTTCTTCCTGGGCAAATGATGGAAGGAGAGGGGAAGAAACAGGTATCATGAATACAGAAAACCCCTAAATTTCAGATATGTACCAGAGTCAGGGCAAGTCCTGGATATGTCCATGTGCTCAGGAGCATCATCAGTCAGAACATACTGCTGCCCATTTTAGGACTGCCAGCATGACCACATCCCTGCTAACATGCCCTTATTTGTATCACAAGCCCTGTCTCCAGCCTAGTCAACCAGACCAACCACGAATGGGCACAAAGCCCTGAGTACAACATCAAATCTCTGCTGGTTTACAGTACCAAGTAATACACAATCAGATACTTGGCCCTAAAAATCTTAAGATTGCCCTTAAAATTAACAAAAACTATCAAATCAAGGCAAGGTGTGATTCTAGATGTTGCAACTTGCCTCAGGACCCACGAGACAAATAAATACTTGTAGCCAGTCATGTGAGAATCTCCCAGCACAACAGCATGGCCAGACCTGATAACACCTTTTAATTATAACATAGACCAGCTCGATTTTTCAGTTCTCTTAAGGAAAGGAAGGGAAGTTTACTCTCATGGTTAGAGAAACTGAGCAAGAAATGGTATTTGAAACACCTTTCATCACCTGTCGTGTGGATTAGCAGAACAGCAACTGTGAGAAACCACCACAGCCGCGTGGCTCTGGAAGGCCACCGTGGAGCGTGGTGGGGCAGTGTCTGACTGGCACCTCCCCTACTGCTCATGACCATCAGCCCCAGGCCTGCCCCTGGGCACCTCTGGGAAGAGTCTGGCCCCATTTTCTCCCCGTTAGGTAGCTGTGGGCAGTGAGGTCTCCCCTTCTTCCCCCTCCTCCCAGCTGAACAAGCCTGAGTCTCAGCCCTTCTTTCTTCATGTGCTCCAGTCCCCAGCCATCTTGGGCTCACTCCAATCTGGCAATATCTCTCATGTTATTTACTCCAACCTTACTTCCTACAAACACTCCAGAGATGGAAACTTGTGCCCAGCCAGGGACAGGGCACTTTGTTTTGTCACCTGCCCTCCTTCTCTCTCATTCTCATCCTCATGCTGTTGCCTATAAAAGCCCCTTTGGTAATACAAGCCCCCACCTCTCCATAAGCCTTCCCAGTATTTCCATCTCCCAAGAGCTGCACTGGGGAGATTTTCCTTCCTGAATGAGCAGTGCCCTTTCCCGAGGGACTTTCCTGTGCCTGGCCATACCCAGCTGAGCACTCCTTGGTGGTTCTGTGGCAGGACAGATGGATGTCCCAGGATGTGCAGCTGCTCTGAACTTTGTCAAGTCCACATCAGGAGGGCGCCGGGGCTTGCCTGGCTTCACTCCCAGTGTTCTGACATGTGGCAAAGGCTTCCTCCGGGGCAGAGCTGGGTGCTCCATCCTTTGGGGGCTTCCCACAGCAAGCAGGGGGGCTGCAGCAGCCGCACCTTTGGCAAGAACCACTGGAGCCCCCTTGTCTTTGGCAGGTGGCCGTGTCTGCTGGGCTGGCTTCCTGTGGGGAGGATCAGAGCTGGTTTCCAACTTCTTGCTCAACACATCTCCTCCCGGCTTTGCACGCACTGGGTGGAAGTTGGCGCCTGGAGACTTCCCCTTCTTCTGACACACCATTCGTGCTGGGGTCTCGCAGGCAGAATGAGGTGAATGCTGTCCCAAACTCTGACCTGTACTGTGAGGTGGAGAGGCCCTGCTGCAGTCCCTCCTGCTCCAGGGGGCCTCCTGAGGAGGATCACCCTTGGAGGCCATGGCAGAGGTCTGTCCTGGCTCTGGTCCATGAGAGGCTGGAGGGTGACTCTCTGGCCAGCCACCTACTTTGGATGGTTCTTTCCTGTTCTGTTGGAACTTTGCCCGAAGGTGCCTCACCACGGCATCTCTCCCCTCCAGAGGCATCTGCAACCATTAAGAAAAACAGTTCCAGTTAAAACACCATGGAGGAAAATGAGTCAAAATTCCCCCTGGGGAATGTGGTATTCCTTCAACATGGTCTCACACTAAGTCTTCTCCACAAAACGAGGTCTTTGCTCAAAAAGGTCTTGAATATATCTGAGTAAACAACATGGGGCTGCACCAAACTGGGACCAGGTTACCCCACCATGAGGGCATACAGAAGACCTTTCATGGAGTCTTTTGGTCTGATCCACCCTCTGTCCACTACCAAGGACCATCAAATCAGAGGGACTGGGTGGTAGTAGCAAAGCTCCTGAGGGCAGAATCTGAGATCCAGAGATTTCCCAGAGCTCAGATGGGAGCAACCTGCCTTGCCCTTGTCCTGTTTTCCATGATGAGTTGGTGGGGGAGACTGCACAGGGCCATTGGATCCCACCCTGGAGAAAAGCGGGGCTGGCACTGCTGAGACTCATCCCACTAAAGCCTGTGTGCAGAAAAAACAAGGCCAAGAGGCAGCAGACAGCCCTACTTTTCTGACATGTGTCTTTCCTGTGTGGTTCACAATGTGCACGCACGAACCAGGACACATCTGCATCAGCACAGAGCTGCCTTTAGCTTCCTCAGTGACCAAAATGCTCCTTTCTCTAGAGCCTCCAGAGAAATGCTGCCAGGAGGAGGCTGTGAATGGCTCTTAGAAGAAGACTGCCAGGTTGGAGGTATGGCACAAAGCTATGGGATGGGGCTACATTTTTCCTAATCTTCTCAGATGGACCTTGTGAGAGGGGAGGGATCACCTTACCCTCCTCATCTTTATCTCACACCCCTGTCCCCAGACCACAGTGTCCCTTTGCACAGCAGCTGGCTGCTTCGCTGGAGCTGTATGCTTTGATTTTGGAGTTTTTATCCTTCTGGAATTTCAGTTTGGGTTTGTGATTGCATAATTTTTATTTTCACAAGGGAAAGGCTGATATGGAGAGAAGCTGATGCAATATTTTTAGACATAACTGATCAAATGTATATATACAGACTTACAAAAGTGCAAGTTCCCCAGGTAAACACCCCAGTTTTCCTGGTAAACCCTCAAATGCAGCAGTTGGTATAGCAGCGCTGAAGCACCATGAATGTGCCATTTCCTATATACCAACACTGGGGCTTTCACTCAAATTAGTGAAAAAAGCAATGTTTTCCAGATTTCCAACATGCCGTTGGGATTTTTGATACCTGAATGATTTGGTGGTTTGTAATGATCAGTTTTGGGCCTGTTCCATGAGCTGGGACTTGCTCAGAGCCCTTGGATGTACAGCACTGCCATCACTGTGATCAGTTCCAGCTTTTCCAATCCATTTTGTGCTGGTGGGGGCTCTCCTGGACTCGGTGGGAGTGTGGCCTCCTCCTTTCACAGATGTTTATATTCAGCCTAAGTTCACCCAGCAAACCTTCCTCCGAGCCCAGAAACTGGTCAGAGGCCTTTGAAGCTCCATCCAGCTCAGATGTACAGGAGGACTTTGCCTTTCAGGAGTAGTGCGGTGTTGGCCAGACCCAGTCCCTCACAAAGACATCCCCAAAACCTTTCCAACCAGGACATATGGCTCCCAGTGTCCCGTCCCCATGTTCACTATAGCCCAGGTCTGGTTCTTACTCACCATCTTCCATCACTGGATGCTTTCCTGTGTGCTCACCTCCTCGCTGAAGACCACCCAAAGCATTCTGGACAAGCCTCTCTGAGGCACCCTCCCTTGAAACCAGCAGCTTTCTTAACAGCTGGTGAGGAGCTGTGTGCAATGCCAGGAAGTTGCTTTTGCCTGATGAGACCTGGTGAGACCGCACAAGGAGGAGGAGACAGAGGAGGAGGAGCAGCTCTTGGTACACTGCTAGTTTGGCTCGGCAGCTGTTTGACATTTGCAGCCCACCAAGCCCTGCTGGCCATAAGAGCAGAGCCCCAGTTTTGGGAACTGACTGCGGGATGCGAGGGGATGGGAGCAGGAGGGTGCGCAATGTCCTTGTCCGGTGGTGGCTCAGGATTCCTCTGTAGGTCAGGTCTCAAAGCTGCACAGGACTTGCAGGGTGGGGAGATGCAGAGGGTGCACAGCTGAGCTCTGTGGGAGCACAGAAAAGCTGGGTGAGGGCCTGTGGCTTCCTGGAATTAGGCTCTTCATGCGGGACATGAGCTTCCCTGAAGAGCCTAATTCCTCTGGGAAGCAAGGGGAAGCTGTGCACAGCAGGGCGCCGTGTTGGGCCATCACAGTGTCTGACTGTCCTGGTGTCACTCTTTACTGCCCCTGAGGCAGGAATGGTCTGGCAGTCGAGTCAAGCCCTGGCAGGGGTGCTCTGGCCTGCTGGTTGGTGCTGGTGTCCCTGCTCCAGGATCTGTCCCTGCACCCCTTCGGGACAGTATCCCACCAGCAGTGCCCGAGGTGGCTCCTGCCTGCAGATGGTTTAAGGATAAGACAGAGCTTGAGGACACGGGCAAGGCTGGGGCAGGCACCTGATGGCCAAGGGAGGTGGTCCCGGGGGTCCTGTGGAGGGTGGTGGGTCCCCTGGGGGGAATTGGAGAGCTTGATGCCACCAGCTGGAGATGGGATGGAGAGGGGGTGCTGGGAGGTCCCACACTGGACCCACGGGGAGCGGACTCTGGGGCACAGGACGGGCAGACAGCAGTGATGGCCAACCCCCACCTGCCCCGCTGCTCCTGCCGCTGGAACAGGGAGGACACGTCCCTGTCTGTGCGGAGAGGGAGGCCCGAGAGCCGTGCTGGGGCACGGGGGGTGGCAGGGAGGCACTGAGGGCCGTCTGTGGGGAGGAGCGGGATGGGGCTGTGGGGGGGCTGTGTTAGGGGACACGGTGAAGAGGAGGATGAGGGGCCGTGCTCGGGGATGGGATGAAGGGGAAGATGAGCCGCTGTGTTTGGCGCTGGCCTGAACGGGAGGAGGAGGGGCCGTGCTCGGGGCCGTCAGCGCTGCGCGGCCCGGCCGAGGATGCAGCGAGGC